>JBCJKH010038880.1:13443-23843 GCA_039877255.1 Loriculus beryllinus
GACTTGCCTTTCTTAAAGAAGTATCCCTTTTCCATGGCATGCTTGAATGCCATGGAGATACCTCTATCCCGAGACTTTCTTCCAGGCAGAGAAAATATGAGGTTGTAATCCATCTCCACCATGAAAAGAGGTTCAGGTAGAATGGGAAAAGAGCAATGGCTGCCATCCTTTTCTCTCACAGCCTTGCAGGAGCTTCCCAGCACTCAGCCCCATTCCCAAGCTCGTATGCCTACTAAATGATGTGATGCTTTATAATAGCAATGGGATTAGCAGTTACTGTCTGAACTTGGCTCTTTACTTGAGGATGAGACATGAATAATGTAAATGGGAAGAACTTTCACTGGCAACAACAAAAATTAAGGGTGTTGTCTGTTCTGCTGGTACCATTGATTTCCAGGTCTATTGGTTAGGGGAGAGTGTGCAAAAATATGTATATTGCTTTCCAAATGGTTGCTGAAGGTCTAAGAAAGAGGGAAAAGAATCTGCTTTTCATTAGAGCTGTTTTAAAATGGCAAAACTTTTCCTTTATTAACTTATGAGCTATAACAATCTATGTAAATGTGATTTCTTTTTCATATACTTTTCATATATTGAATACCTAATGAATGGCTTTTATGTACATAAAAGAATAAAATATTGTGCTTAATTTTCAATGTACTTATCATATTCATTCTTTGACAGGTTCTTCTACTCTGCTATTTTTCACAGTTCAGCTTCAGTCATCAGCCTGCACTGCAGGACCATTATTGACCACTCCAGTTTGCTGCATCACTCGTACCGTTGGCACTTTTCAACATCCAGGAGAGCTCAATACTTCTGCTATAAAGAATGGGGACATAAAGACCAACCTGCATGTTTGTGTCCTTCAAGTATATCCACTTGAGAAAAAGCTATATACTATTGGATAAGGTCCTGAAACACAATTTAAAGGCATCATCAGCAGAAAAAAGAACCCTGAAGTGAGAAAGAGACATGCTTCTTGAACATGATTCATTTTAATCATGGAGCTGTATAGAAGCAGACATTGATATGATGAAGCTGACGTGTGACAGAGTACCATATGGACTTTCTTCAATAAGTCAGCTCCATCATCCCTCAGTCATCACTATTGTCTTAGTAGGCCATAATTTTTAGGGAATTGCATAGCATGTGTATGAGCTTTCCCAGTCCTAAATTCTTTTTAGCCGCATATTTCTTCTGGGATGAAAATTGGAGACAGCGTAGCCCATAAGTTGCTGTGAAGGCATCGAAGCAGCATCCCTCACTTTTAGGGGACTGGTGTGGTGGTATGCAGGAATCTAATGTTCTATGCAATTTATGATTTTCCTCTTTATTGAGGAAATAATTCTGTTTGTTTGCAGGTTTATGAACTTGCAGACTTGAATGAGCAGTACTGAAAGCCACAAATCACTTTATATCGGCTGTTCCGTCTTAAATGAAGAAGCGTTATATATTGTTAA
Organism: Loriculus beryllinus; assembly: GCA_039877255.1. Classification (NCBI taxonomy): domain Eukaryota; kingdom Metazoa; phylum Chordata; class Aves; order Psittaciformes; family Psittacidae; genus Loriculus; species Loriculus beryllinus. Next base: position 14,904 of record JBCJKH010038880.1, read on the forward strand.
CACTCTGATCTCCAAGAGTTTGTGAAAAAGGAATGATTTTTGAGATCAAATGTAATTTCAAAATGGTGAATATTTATCATTAAAATTTATTTCCTTAAAAAAAAGTAAAGTATCAGTTTTGTGAATTAATTCTTTTCTGACAGACACCAGAGGCACTGCTGTGGTGTGTCTGTTGAAAGGGGAATACCTTGATCACAAGCGTGAGGAAGTGACCTGTTCTGTAGTTGGATGCTTTGAGCTTGTTTGTGTGTAGCTAACTTCTTCCAAGTGAAAAGTCTGGTCTGAAATGTAGGGTATTCTGTATATAACTATTGCACACATGCCTACGTGCTTACACCAGCAGGAAAACTGGCCTGCTGTTACCTCTGTGTCCACAGGATAACTGAAACTTTCATCCTTCATTGTTCCTGGTATTGCAGTGGCTGGAGCAGAAGCCTATAAACCCTTGGTTCAGTTCTTAGAGACCTTGCTGACGTGTTTTGAGACCTCACCAGAGCATGTCATGACTGTGTGCTGCTTTCCAACCTGCCATAAGAGGTGCATAGCATCTATCTTACTAGCACAATGTGGAATTTCATGCAGCCATGTTGTGTACTGCGCTGAGCTTTTTCATCTGAAGGTGGTGGCACTATTTCTTCCAATTTCTAATTCACCTGTGCTGCAAAGGAAGTAGGAGCTTCTTGAGATCACAGTTAATTCCCTAAAATGGCTATTTTTCTCTTGACTGAGATTTAGTGATTCATTTACTGGTAGCCAGAGGGTTTTGTGAGTGGGTTGTCTTAATAGTGTACAGACCTAGAAGAATTGGTTTTGCATCTTTGCCAGCCAGCAGTAGACTAGATGTATTCCTTGTCTTTTTATTCAGGTTTTCATAGCAGAATTTAAAGCTTAAAATTGAAACTTGCTTTATTTTCACTCAAATCTGAGAGGGACACCTGTCACAAGCTGCTACACTTGGTGAGGTAGGCGGCTCTTTCCCCAGAGAAAGGGAGCTGTTTGGTGTCACTTTGTGCTATAGCAACAGTTTTCTTTATCACAATGAAGGAGGGACAGAATTTAGCAACTACCCAATGTAAAAGCCTTTGGTAAAATAGGAGCATCATTATTTCTGTCCATTTTGACAACAGGAGGGTCAGCGCTGTAACGTCTGTATAAGAGCTAGGGCTTTGAGACTGGTTTATTAGAGGAGGAAGAATCTACTTTACTAAGATGTATGTTTTTAACCTTCCTCTCTGCTCCTGCAAATGAAGCTATACATACTGACAGTTTAAAATAGCTAATTATCTATCTTTTAAATTATGTAATAACTTTCATATCGACCCTAAAATGGACAAGTTTGAATGTGCGCCGAGGCAATTAGTTGAAGACCATCAATATCCCTAATCATAAATATAGTTTCTGTCTTTATTAGTTTCTAGCCCCATGCTGGACATATCGAAATCCTAATAGCTTTAGAGTAGAGACAAAGAAGCAATGCTTTTCCCTGTAGATGGGGTCCTTGGAGCTGATGAGCAGGTTTAAATCCTTGTGGAGGCTTGTAAAACCAGCAGGAATCAGAGATGGGAACATGAGATAAGTTGTTTTGCTTCTTACATTAGTTCTTCCTGGTCAAGATGCTATGTGTGAAGGGACCATATCTTTAAGTACAAGATCCCCAGGATGATAAATCGTGATCTGTAGGCAAAAGCAGTGTGTTACTGAGTGTTAATGTTGCAATAATTAATGTGACTAATCTAGCCAGTCTTAAACCTGCTCCTTAGAACAGCAGGATAACTTAGACAGCCCTGTCCAGCTATAAGGTGGGCTCAACCCTTTAGCCTCAACGAGCCTCTGCGTTAGAGGATGCAGATTTCCAGTGTCTGTTTTCTCCCAGGGGAAGGGACTGGAGGTCAACCATCACTATTGTTTGGGTTATTACACTCAAAGTCTCATTTATGGGCCAAGAGTAAGCACACGTTTTATTATAAGTAAGGCCATTGTTACTATAACTGAGATCTTAAGAATCGAATCATTATTAGGCTAGATTTAACTGTTTCAGCAAAAACATCAGTTACAATTGTAATGCTCACACTTTTTAGTTTCTACTCCTTTTCCTGATGGTGTGCTCACTCTTCCACTGCTTTTCTGGGTCCTGGGGTTGGTAATTTCAGTGTGCTGGTACTGAGAAGCATGGGATCTTATGACAAATCATCAGATACTGGATTTGTTTGCTGGGAGGAATATGATATTTGTGTTGATGGTTCCTTCTCCACCTCTCTAGTATCCACCTGGGGCTGTTTTTATGTTTTGTAGCACACTTTTGCATTCTTTGTTGGCCTGCAGCTCCAGTTCACATCCAAATATTCCATATCGGGTGCCTTTTTTGTATGCTAGGTATTATTTCTGTGTTCTCTAAAACCATTTTCTTCCAGTTTCAGGTCTGCATTTCCTTTAACTGACCGTTGGTGAGTTGTTTGTAGTGATGAAGTCTCCATGGCCAGCCTGTGCCCCATCTCTTATCATCCTGTAATCCTCTATGCCGTGTCCTGTTATCTTCCTTTCTGAAAGTCTCTGCTAATTGTGCCAGGCTTGTATTTTTCTACACCACCTCATTGTGTTAGAGTCATAAATATCTCACTCTATGTGGACTATTTGTTATTACTGTCTACACAAAGCTATAGTTGTACCATACAAACATAAGTAAAACAAATTAGCCATAAACACCTGGCCAATTACAGAAATTGCTGCGTCAGCTAAGCCAAATTAAAATAAGACTGCAGGCACGTCAAGGGAAGTTCAGTCAGAGCAAGCAGCAGGGCTCAGTGCTTGTTTGAAAACTCAATACAAAGCTAAGGGCCTGTTGCTAACAATGATACCTTATTATTACAGGGCTAGGAAGTTACTGGTGAATTAAAACTCAGAGAGCTTGGGATAAATCTGTTCTATTCTTTCTTTAGAGAAAGGGGCCAGGAGTCTTGTAGCAAAGGCCTTGCCAGAAAGAGGTATTTTCAGGAAGAATGAGTTGTCTTGTTGGGTTGAAGGACACTTCCTTGTCATCAGTCTGCATCTATCAATCACTCCTTCCTCTTTATCCCCCACCCACATTTCCCTCCCATTGACCAATGTTTTCCAGATCTGCTATAAGCACTGACCTGTCAAAGATGCTTACAAACTGTGACATTTGGTGGCTGGGTAGAAGTGAGAGACTGAGATTTTAATTACCTTCCACCCCATCATGACCCCTTCCCAGAAAAACATGACCTCTGCACTTCTCCATGTTGTTCATCCCTCTGCTGTCCAACTACCATGGCTGGCAAGCACATTCATAGCTACAGCTTCTTTCCCTGCCAGTAGTTTGGGATATGTCAGACAGCATGCATTGACAGAGAGGAAAAAAGAGTGAAGAGATGGGATGGAAGCCGGATCTGTCAGTTGCTGAACACCTCTGTAAGGAACGATGTTTTGATATCTCTATACCTACAGCACTGGGAGCTCATGGCTTATAACACAAGAAACCCCCAAGGGAGCAGCTCCATTCAGCTGCTGCAATGAGAAGTATCCTCATTATCAACACTCGTCTTTGAATCAAGCTGGGGATGCTTTCCATTCATCCCTAGATGACCTCCCACCTCTGCATGCTGGTTTTCTTTCCCGTGTTCCCATCTGTCTTTATTTCTTCTATTTCCAGGCTGGACATGCCATCCACCCTGCTGAAACCTGCCATCTGCTTTTCTTGGCCATCTAGAAGAGGGTTACACACCTATTTTCACAGTGTCCAGGGCACAACACAGTCTTTGGAAACATAACTGGAGATCAGTGGTAGTGCTGCCATTATTCTTGGTACTGTTAGCGGTGATTGAGCATTGAAAACACAGTCAGTATTTTGAAGCTGGTTAAACTGTCATATTACGTGACATATATATGAAGATATTCACATGAGAGCTCTAAATATCTAGGACCTGCTCTTTGCTCTCAGTTTAATAATACCTCTGTATTAAAGGCCATTTTTGGCCAGGCTTTTTCACCGGTGCTCAAGCCTGTAGGCTGTTTCTTTATGTTTGCTGCATTTTAAGCACTAAAGGAAAATTGAAGCTTGTAGGTAAATTCACTGTGAGAGTTGGCATTAGAGGAAATGTTAGGACATTTTAAAAATGCCTATTTTTACAGTGAGGGTAATTGATGGGTCAGCAATGCAGTTCCTGAGAGTGATTTTCTTTTGTTAGACTTAGCTTCCCAAATAAAACGGTCTGTAGGGTAAGATGAGATGTCAAATTTCATGTTTGGTTTTGTTAGAAATAATGGAACAGAAAGCGAAAAGTGGGTTTAAATTTGTCAAAGTTCAAGCTGATGCAGTGATTAGCATGTTTCTTGTTGTTTCTCAGCAGGTCATTGCAAAGATCTCTGTTTCCATAAGGGCAACTGCCATTGTGTCTGAATTCTCTAAGTGTTAACAAAGAAATAAGTTCCTAAATATTTATACCTTTAACAGCTAACAAATGCTGTTTCTCACCTCTCAGCCTTCTCACCCTCATTTATAAAAGCCTTTCCCTTTTATAATTTGTAGAATGTATTGCCCGTACAAAGGGATGCTTGACAACAATTCCAAAAGGAACATGATAGAATCCATGGGCAGTGATTGTACAACCTCAATCACAGTTGCTGCTTCTGGCCCGCTAGTATATAAATCCCAATTTCTAGTTAATAGATTATAAAGCAGAGGGCCAAGAGGGACGACCAGCTAGCTCATCTAGCCTGATGGCCCACATATCACAAGTAATTGACCTTTATGCAGTACCCTTCACCAAACCTAGCAGAGTTTATGTTTAGATAAAGCATGTTTGCCAAAAAGGCATCTAGTCTTGGCTTCAATGCATCAAGGTAGGAAGAATCAGCAACTTCTACAGTAGTCTGTGTCATTAATTTATTGGTTAACTACTTTCTTGGTTAAAAAGCATGGCTTATTTCTGATTTGAAGTTGCTCAGTTGTGCCTTCTAGACATTGCTTCTTGTTATGACTTTAGAATTTATTAATAGCTTGCTTATTGTTACCATGTACCTTGCCAAAGAAAAGGCTGGGGTTAGAGGAATGGTTGGTTAAATAGAACAAACTCTTTACTTCTCAGTGAGGCATTTCTTTGGCAGTCAGGGGTTGCTTTAGCAAACCTGGGTAAACTCTCTTGACCTGTGAGAGTTAGCTTAATTCACCCATCATTGGTCCTCTGCTAGCTGAATACCCAACATGACGTAAAATGTTCAGGTATTTTCAGTTGCACAGCTAGCAGTTAAATTGCAGAAGAAAAAGTCCAGATCTTCCTCTGTCTTACTCATGGGACTGAAATCTCAGAGAAGATAATTTTGTTTTTTCTCTTCTGAGATCTCTAAACTCAGCACACTTTAGGTTTAGTTTTCTGGTTTATTCCTCTAAAGACAAGTCAATGGGCTTGCTGAGAATTAGGTAATGATTTATCATGTCTATCCCAACTGAGTTGCCTTCTGCTTCTTGTTGCCATCCTGCTTAAACTTCACCATTCCAGTTCTTCAACGTCTGCTCTCTTTAGTTCTCTTGAGTCTATGACACCAGCCTCCGGGGAATGCTTTTTCATGAAATCTTTTTTATTGCATGAGGGATGTAGCATGAAATTATCACATCCTTTTCTTCCCAGGTGGGGATACATTAAAATCACAGCAACTCAATGTGGGACTGAGCAATTTCAGGCATATTGATCAGAATTTTAGCCTCTTATTCTTTGGTCCTGCTGTTCATAAAATAAATAGCTTTCACATATAAAGTAACTTAGATTTTCCTCAGAAGAACTAAGCTACTAATCATAAGCTTTTACAAATAAAGAAAAATGATTTATCTCCTGAAAAAGAGAAATCACAGATGAGAAGAAATGTAATGGTTAACATAGCAACAGTTCTGGAAATAAGTGAAGTGAGCAAAAGTAAATGTGGAAAATAAACCCCCTTGCACAGATTTAAAAGAGTAATAAGACAAAATTGCAGAGAAAAGCGAAGTAAATGAGAAGTCAGGGATGATGGGAAATGTTACTTGCTATCTATTAGGGACAAACTGGACTATTTAGACATATTTCAGCATGAATGAACAAGGACTTTAAAAGAAAGTTGCCTGATCTGTAATTTCCTATTTAATTTAAAATAAATTTTGTATTATCTTTATTCTGTATTAATGACTTGGATGCAAGGGTGATGTCATTTACAAGATACCGGGATGATTGTGTAGTCTTCAGAATGAACAAAGGTTGCTGATGAGCATGTTCTTGGAAACTAGAATCTAGCTTTATCATCTAATGATGGTGTGCTGCTGCCCAAGAATTGCACTTGTCCTTTTGACAATGTTGTCTTATACAGGAATACAAGAGCTGCCATGCTGGTTCACTGTGCTGTCTTATGCAGTTCAATCCTGTACCTAAAAATCAAATAAATAACATTCCAGAAGGATTTGTTTCAAACAAATATCTTCTGCTTTTTTTACTGGGCCAAGATCTAGATCTCAGCAGTGCCTCGTAGCAATGAGTTCCACAATCCTATTCTGCTCTATATAGATTTTTTCCCTTCTCTGTGTATGTACCCACTTCTAGTTGCATTGACTGTACCTCTGATAAGTTCATGTGAGTCATGAGAATCCAATAGTTGCTTTGTCCACAGCCAAGACAATATAGTTTTTATTTATGTGAAGCTTCTAGAGGAACCTTGGAACTTGCAAAGAGATGAAACAACACTTGTGTGACTGCTGCCCTCAGTGCTTTCAGCTTTGCTTTGTAGAACTGCATCAGTGACAGAGGGTTCCCTTCCTTGAAACTGTGAAGTTGGAATATTGGCTTCTCTGTGGGATATTCCCTTCTGGAGTCAAACAGAGGGTTCTGGCTTTTCACAGGCTGCTAGGAGAAAGGTGTAGGTGTTCTGAAGATTCTTTTTTGAGAACCAACCACTTGAGCAATTTTGTATTGGCTAAAAATATTGGCTCCCTTTTGGAGAAGCTGAGTTGGGACATCATGACTGACTCTGCCAGCCTTAACTTATGCTGTTGCTGGGCTGGGTGAATGCAGAAACCCAACACACCTTCCCATCCCCTTTCCTGTTGGCACTTGAGCCTGGGTAGCTGTGGAGGGAGGTGGTCTGGTCTAGCAGAAAGCTAACCAAGGAAGGGAGTAAGGAAGGGGCAGGGAAAGGGGAAGGGAAAGAGGGAACCGGTGTTCACTTCTGCAGTCCTTGCTCTCCAAGAACTGTCATCTCAGATATGTTATATGAACAGAAGGGAATAGAGTGATCCAATCCCTCTTCGTCTCAGTCATCTTATGTATTCATGTCTTTTCTTGTTTCTTTTCCCCCAAAGATGTACAGGCCAAATATTATCATTCTTGCTGCCCTTCTTTGGACATTCCCTTCTCTAGTTCTGCTATGTTCCTCTTGAGACTGAGTGATCAGTGTTGCGCACAGTGTTCTAGGGGAAAGGGTAACAGTGATTTATATAAGGGCACTGTAATAACTTTGGTAGTCTTCAGGGTGTGCAATATCTGCATCCAAAGGACTGTCCCTCTTATCTTACAGTCCCTGAGGAGTTCCTAGGATTTAATGAAGTGGTTTATACATTGCCTGCTTAAATGTGCTGTAGCTCACAGCTGAAGGACAGAATTTATATGAGCATTCTCTCTTCCCTTCCTTCTACTTTATTGTGGCTAATACAGATACAGGGTCGGAAAAAGTCTCCTGCTTCATTCTCAAGTTCTCATCCCCACCAGTTTCCAGGCTGTGCTCTTTAGCCCTGCCACATAACTGACTGCTCGTCACAAGATGGTACAACTCTGACCAGACCTGAATGATCCAGGGGCAAATTCCCTACGCTGCTGATGGGTCAATGTGCCGTCATTTAATTGCTTGAGGTCTATATTAATTCGTAACTTTGGGCATCTACAGTATAGATTAACATATTCAGTGGCAACCCATTTTATTGGCAGCATGGAGAAAGAAAGAGGCATTTTCATGATAGGAGCCATCCAGTGTTTCAGGCACAGATTTCAGAACAAGAGGAGTTGTGCCTTTGAAGTTCTTCTCTTGCACACATCCACACTTTGGATGTCTACATCTGGTAAGATGAATCCTGCCCTGACTCACAATCTCCATCTGAATTATTACTGTTTTCTCTCTCCTCCTTTTAGGATGCACATCTTCTATTCCTGCCAAGCTCTGGTGTTAAGGTGCATTGATTTTCATTGAGCATATCAGACATAACACAGCAACAAATAAGCAATCAAAGCTGACCTCATAGATTCTGCTTTTACCTTCTGTTAATCTTTTCCTGCATAACGTCAGGAAAAGGAGATAAATGGTCACTGCTCTCTGTCTTTGTATTCACTTTTCAGTTGATGCTTGCAGATTTCATTAATCTTCCCTTTTTGAAAATTACATCCTGCTTTTTGGTATCATAAAATCAAATAATCAGTGTCTGAAGTTTTGTATAGACAAATACGTATACACAACATATATATATGTATATTTTGCTGTCAGGAAAAAGAGGATATTTTATGGTATGTTGCTTTCTTAGCACATTAATAGCATACTTATTATCCTCATGTGCCTGACACCTGAAGGTTTCACTGGCAATTTACGTTCTCTTTTTCCCCAGGGGTAGGAAAAGCAGTTCCAAAGACATGTTGCTAGATGTATTCATCCATCACGTTTGGCTGCTATTTCTCTTTAGAGCTGTAGCCCTTTGAGGAGTCTTATGCTGTTAGCTCTCATTTCAGAGCAGTATTGTGCCTGGAAAAAGAGCCAGGAATATCTGAAATTCAGAGGAAAAAATGTGGTGGTACATGGCCTGAGCCTGTGGTGCCATAGCAAGGTATTTTGGTGCCCAAGTGCATCTTTACTGTGAGGGTGGTGAGGCACTGGAATGGGTTGCCCAGGGAAGTTGTGAATGCTCCATCCCTGGCAGTGTTC
>JBCJKH010038882.1:0-17026 GCA_039877255.1 Loriculus beryllinus
CCACAGGGCAGGCTGGGCTGTGCCTCATACACCCAGTGGAGCAGCTCCGGGCTGCAAAAAGAATGATAGAAGAAATGGAAAACTTAAGAAGTCTGCCTGAGAGACTGGTTCCTCTGAAGCAAACCTTCAGAGGCCTTCACAAGGCAGATCAGTTGTCATATTGGGATGGAGTTTTGTAACTGGGACAGAAGCTTTCTTTGCAGGTAGAAGCAGTGTTATCACCCTAATCCAACACACACAAGCAGTGTGTGCATTGCACTGCGAACTACAGGGCAGTCTGATGTGCAGAGAGAATTACGTGCTGCTAGAAACCCTTACTTTGCTGCTATGCTTACCTTACACTTCAGTGTACTTGAACTCATAGAAGACAGGAGAGGAAACAGCAGCTATATCACAGCCATGTAAAGTACATTGGGATTAACATACTGTCGTGAACAGGAGCAAATGACAGACTAAAATGTATCAGAAACCCTTGTTTATGTACTTAATTTATTTATGGCAGAGTGATTTGCCTTTTCCTCTCCCCATCACAGCAGCCAAGTGATGAGTTTTGCTTGTTGTGCTCCAGCGGCAAGAGTAGAGACAAGTGTTAGTGTCCTTGTACAAACCTAAAACACCATAAAGGGAGGAAAGAGTTGGCTCCTCAGGGGAGTTGTTGTAGTCAGCGTAGTAGAGCTCAGTGGTGTGGGAGGATACTCAGCTTCTGGCCATACAGAACAGTAACTATCTAAGTAATGGTTTACTTGGGTGCCACGGTTTAGTGTGAGGTGTCCCTGCCATGGCAGCAGGGTTGGAACTGGATGATCTTAAGGTCCTTTCCAACCCTAACTGTTCTATGATTTTAAGTACACACCTCTAGCTCAAAAGGGTCTGGAGGTGGGCATTATGCCTGCGTTTCCCTTTGGAAAATGGAGATAAGGAGGTTAAATGACAACTTGTGACCATGCCGGCTCTGCCTCATTAGTCTCTCACTCCTCTGCTCCTTGACCGCTTTGTGGTGTCTCCATTCCACTTCCCACTCCAGAATTACACTCTGCTCCCATTAGGGAGCCTTGCTGGCACATATTTTACTGGGAAAGCTTTAACCCTGCTGCAGTAAATCTCTCCTGGGTCATGGGGGGTCTCATTCCAGCCCTGCAATGTTTTCATGTCAGCCCACAGAGAACTCCCTGGAGGCCCAGGGCTCAGAATTGGCATTTTGATGGTGTCTGAGCTCTCTGAACCAGGCCATGACCCTGGCAGATAAGTGTCATCACAGCCTGCTTGTAACATTAGTAATGGCAATTGCCGGGCAGGATGGGACAATGAACAGCGTATTCACACCCCCTTCCTGATACCCACCACACTTGAGGAGGGATGGGGTGCTAATACACTGCAGCTTGGGACAAACCCCTGAAATGTTTGCTCAGCCTAAGCTGCAGGACCCAGGAGACAATCTCTTACCCAAGAAAGCCTTTCCTTTGTTGTCTTTGGTGGCTGTTCAAATCAGCTCTTTTTTCTCTGCTGGGCATCCTCCTTTCCAGCTTCGAATGCAATGTGACAGCCTCAGTTATCCCAACCCTTTGCCTGCTCCAGCTCACGTAATGCTGACCAGAAAGTGGGAAACACCACTACAGCAGGCTCTGCCACCTCACTGCCCTGGGCAGGGCTTTCTTTCCCTCATCAGCATCCTCAGGAACAGGACGAAGTCACTCAGAGGATAAGGCACTGCTCAGAGTGAGCCTGCGTAATGGAATCAGAGGTTGCAGTTGTTATTTATTAACAATAAAGTAAACGAAGTTCTGAGTTCTTTACATTAAGCAGCTGCACAAGGCTCAGGAATCACCCTCTGCCACACAGCTCACAAGGTGATGGTTGTTTTGATTACAACCAGGCTTATTTGGTGTCCATTAAAATGATTAGGAATAAGTTAAAACAAACAGAAATGAGAGTGTCTCCAAGGTTGCCACATTGTCCTACCTCAACCAGTCCAGGGTTGTGTGCACAAAGCCTTTCCTTGTTTGTAAACAGAGACATCCTTCAGCTCCTGGCATGAGAACTGCTCCAGGAGCACAAGGCACTGCTTGTTTCCAGCTGGATCCCGTGAGGTGAGAGTAGGACAACAACAAACTAACGGATCATTGGCCTGTTTCAGAAGCTATTTATTACAGGAGGGTTTGGTGATGAGTGGGAGAAGAGAAAACCCAGCCCCAGGAGGTGTTTTCCTCTCTGGCTGTGTTAATTCAGGTGCAGGTACTGAGTGCCTTGGCTCAGCTGATGCTGTCAGACTGGTGCTGGAATGGTCCTGACCTCCCCAGACACAGAATGGAGACTCTTTTCCCAAGAGCATCATTAAAATAAATTTTTCAGACAAATATCTACTTTCATCTTAAAGCCCCAATGTGTTGGTGGATAGAACATCCTCCTGTAAATGATCTTGGTATTTAATTGCTTTTACTGCTCAGAAACTGCACTGAACTCCAACTGGCACAATTCACAGGACTTTACAAGCCTTTCTCTGGCTCACTGCTTCCTCTTTAAGGTCTGAGCAGGATTTCTGCTTCCCAGATGCAGCATCTTTCTCTTGGCTCTGTGAGCGTGCATCTTGTTAGCACAGGACCTATTGTGCCAAGCAACCTGGATGGCTGCAGTGCCAGACTCTTTAGGTCTTGCTCCCACTGCAGCGCGTTGCATTTGAGATCACCTTTTGCTTCAAAGAGTTGTGAGACTTGGGACAGGACACATAGAATGGCTCATTTCTTTGATACAACCATCCCTTTTCCAAAGTCTTTCTTGCATAGCAATTTTCATTAATCTAAAGTTGACGACTAAGCAAATAAATGGTGTTCAGCCTCTCCCTACACATCCTCTTACATCCTCCACCACGTGGGGAATTAGATGCACAGAAACACAGGCAGCAACCTTGGAGGGGTGAATATCCCTGGCCAGGTGGGAAGCGCATGAGGAGGCTGCGCATCTTCTCTGCAGGAGACGATGACGCCCTCTGTGAGAGCGTCACACCGCCTGAGACGGAGTCAGGCAGCTCATTTCTCTAAGCTAAGCATGTAAATGAGCCTGGCATAATCGGTCTGTGTTTCCCCTTCCTTTCCATAGAAGAACACTTTGGATTGAAGTGTCTGTGATGTGACTGACACAGCAAGTCACTGTTGTCAGAGCAATGATGCATGAGTTGATGCTGCAGTGCTGGAGGTGGAAGCGGGTAACCTTGGCTCCCTGCTGCTCCTCTGCCAGGAGCCCAGGACCCAGTGTCACTGGCGGGTGCTGCTGGGAAGTGGCTCCTTCACCACTGGAAATGGATTAATACTGACACTGTCACCCACTGAAGATGTTACCTGGTACCATTCACACATGACAGCTAAACCAGCCCATCTGGGCTTGTCTTCTCCACTGATGGCTGGAGGCCATGGAGCGGGCAGAGGGACGGAGCAGCCCTGCAGCTCTCAGCTGAAATATCACTGCTGCACACAGGACGATCTGAGCCTTCATTTTGAGTGATTGAGGTAATCGGAGTGACTAAGCAATAACTTAATTCATGCTAAGAATTTTAATGTCTTATGACTGTGACATTCCCTAAATATTTAGCTCCAACACACGGTGAAAATGTCCTGAGAATCACCTTTGGCAATGCGTTCAGTTACAATCAACCCCACTTCTCCCCAGGACAAACGCTCTGTGAAATTTGTTCTGCAGACCTGATGGAGGATTTTATTGCGGCAGCTACGGCAAAAAGCGGCTCCTGAAAAGCACCTCTCATCTAAAGCTGGTGCATTGCACACAAAAGACTTGCAAAGCGACTCTTGCTGCTGCAGTCAAGCCAAAACTCTTAATATTTCCCACACAACCAGAGTGTGATCTTATCACAGGAGCTGCAGTCAGAGCCTGTGCATTGGCACAGCTCCTTTGCTATTGTTGAGGAAGTCTTGATGTGAGAAAATGTAGAATAATAATGATCCCTCCCGAAGTGTATTGTTACTCTTTATTCTCTATTTGCTCTGGTAGCTCCACCATTAAAAACCAAGGGGAAAACCCAAGAAAAGCCATCACTTGAAGTCCCTAAGGACAATGCTCAAAGTGATGAGAAAGAGCTTTGCCAGCCAAAGATCTGCTGGAAAGGGGACCTCAGCCTATTAATTTCCCAGCTTTCCCACAACAGTTTGGAGAGCTTTTGTTTCCCATTGTTGTAAGACAGATTTCTAATCCTCTCTTCATTAAGAGCCCTGCAGCAATGTGAATCCCACCCGGTCCCCAGCCTCATCCATCCTTGTGGGGTGTCTCGTACCTGTCCCGAGGTGCTCCCTACTCCTGGTGGGCTGACCGGTGCCAGGCAGGAGGAGGAACTGGAGCACCAGTTAATGCACGCAAAAGGATGGCAAAAACCTCCTGTGATTTACCCACCCGGAATTCAATAAACATTAGATCTGATGGCATTCATCGGTTTTCCATAGCATGCTCAATTACTGCTTCAGTTATTGCTCCAATGACATCATTCCTGGCACAGGAATTGATTGATTTTTTAATGAATATTCATATGGCATTTCAACCAGGAGTAGGCATTAATATTCTAAGAAAGAAGAATGAAACGTACATCCTAATTTAATGAATGATTGTAAATATGTATCTGATGGATAATGTGACGATAAGCATTTAAAAAGGCATCCATAGTCACCTCGGATGCTTTTCTTAGGAACAAAGGGACAAGGAGGATGCAGGCAGGGCAAATGAGATGAGGGAAGAGTGGGACTGGGTCACCCTGTCAGGGTGCTTCTGCCCATTCCTCCTGTTGCTCCAGTCAGGAATCTGCACCCAGCCCAGCCTTAAGTGCCCTGAGGTGAATCGTGTCATCATTACTATTAAATTGATAATGCTCCCTGACCTCAGGTGATACTGGGGCTGCAGGCTGGTGAGCACTGGAAAACACTGATGAGAGCGAGCTGTGAAGCTCCCCACGAGGAGGCTGGAGATTAATGAGAAAGGTCAGAGCACCCATGTTCTCTGTGCCTGATGGGTTCTGGGCACCCATCCTGCCCCCCACCAACAGCTGCCATCCCACCCTGGAGATGCCAGGGGCTTGTTGGAGGCAGGCAGGTAATGCATCGGCTCTGCCCTCTGTGGAGCTCTGTCATGTTCAATTCCCTTCACTGTATTAAGCATTCAAAGCTCACGGTCCCTGAATGTACATATATTTGTCAGACACTCTTAAGATGTCTCCCTGTTCTGAGCACTGATCCTTTGTGAAGGCAACAGTTGTAGTGCTTAAACAGCGACAATGGGCTCAGTCCTCCCCCCTCATGCCAGTCCCAGCTCTGCAAAACACTAAAACATGAGCTTACAGGAGCTCAGTGCATCGCTGCTTAGAGCCTCTTAAACAGGTTTCATTCAAATGAGTGCTCAGTCCCCTGGGGACAGCACACACCTGAAGCATCTTCTGGAAGCAGGGCTTAAATCAGGGCATCGCCATTAAAGTCACCGAGGTGACAGGCACGAAAGGCTATTTATACCCAGCGGCTTTTCTATAGTGTGAGGGAGAGAGCAGGCCCTTCTGCTGACAAAGCAGAAACATGCCTCATCCCCATGTGCAATGCAAAAAGGAATACCCTAAGTTCCCTGCAAGCTTTCCAGAACGGCAGCCAGGACACGCTGAATCCCGAGATCGGGAAGCAGGAACCCCAGCATGCACAGAACTTGGTTTGCTTTCCACTCCCATCAAACGAGCCGCTTGATCTTCCTCTTAGCAGCTGGCAGGGGGGTGGGAAAACCCCTGCAAACCTTTGCAGGTCAGTTCCTGCACCTCTGATGGCAGAGCAGAGCCAAGGAGAAGGGCTCCGTTCTGCAGCGCCCTGGCAGTGCAGCCCTGCAGCCGGGGCTCTTGTTTGTGCATCAGATGCGTGGGACCGAGTTTGCCGATAAAAATACATACAGAGTTATGCTTGGTATGGAACAAGCAGGCAGGAGCTGCTGAAGGCTTCACAACATCCTGCTGCTGGCTTGCCTCCAACGTGCCAAAACAAAACAAAATCCACTTGGCATCTCTGCAGATTGAAGCAAGTTTTCTCTCCGCAGCGATTGCTGAACAAACGCTCAGCTCCTGTGCCGCCGCCCCCGCCACTGCCTTCTTCCCCCGAATCATGTGCTGGATGGATGCAAAAGATGCTCAAGGTCACAGGCTGGGAACAAACCCGGCTCTCGCCCATCTCTGTGGTTTCACTGCACTGTGCCAACCGAGCACAAGCTGAAGGTGATGGGTTCGACTGCCCCATGGGACCCACAGCAGTGGGTGGTTTCTCCAAAGGGGCTCACCTTACTGCTTATTATTCTGAGGGCTTTTGGACCACCACTGTGCCCCGGGAGGTGCAGCCTGCAAGCTGGGCTGAACCCAACCCCTTCTGCTTGCCATTCACATGGGAAAAGCAAACCCATCTTCCTCTTATGGTCCTCCTATGCTCTCGAAGGCAGCAGTGTGTGCTGAGCAGGCCAGGAAGCACAGCAGCAACGTGGGAGCTACAACAAACAGCAAAGTCAGCAGGGAAAAACCCCCCACAGCAGAGTCCTGAAGGGACTTCAGGATTTGGCCTCGTATTTCTTGTGCTGCACAGGGACACAAAGCACCATACATCTTCTGTACATACACACGTCGCAACTTGACCCATGAGCATCACTTTCAAATGTTTTATTTATCTCCCCAAGAACAGGGAGTTTTGTTTGAAAGGAACACAAGGTGAAATCCTGACCTTGCTGGAAGCATTGAGCCTTTGCCACTGCCTCCAGCAGAACCAGACATTTATCCAGAGCTATAACCAGGTTTCAGGTCTTGGCTCTTGCTTCAGTTCTTTGTTGGTGTTTGATGCTTTAAAGGAAGAGACCAAAACCCCTGTCGCCCTTTTATGCATGCCTAGCATTCCCAAGGAATGAGAGAAGCAGCATCGGTCCCTTCCTGCCCTCCTTGGTAAGCAGTTACAGTCCCTGAAGTGTGAAATGTGCTTGCCCTCCTTGTGGCACACTGCTATCATGCTGTTATCCTGTGTTTTCTCCAACCCAGGCCCTTCACTCATCCCTTTCCAAAGGCGTTCCCAACGTGTGAATAAAGGCATCATTTAAACAAACAATCTCTCTGGAAACCACCCCCCTGTTATTGCAAAGGGAAGCAGCTTTGGACAGCAGTTATCAGAAATACAGGGATTTCTGGGATTTTTTAACCTGGATAGCACTGCAAAGCCCTGAGAGCAGCCCCCAGAGCACAGCAACAGCTCGTCTGCAACCCAGCCTTCCCCTTCCCCTGAGGAGCTCTCTTTGCATAGTGTCTTAATCAGTACATGAAATGCTTTCAGCGAAATGCTGCCTTCTTCTGTTTGTTTGTCA
Source organism: Loriculus beryllinus (assembly GCA_039877255.1). NCBI lineage: Eukaryota > Metazoa > Chordata > Aves > Psittaciformes > Psittacidae > Loriculus > Loriculus beryllinus. The sequence continues at coordinate 7,357 of JBCJKH010038882.1, forward strand.
CAACTGATGCTCTGGTGAACAGTAAATAGGAGATTTGTTGGCAAATCAGCACTACCAGCTTGGTTCATTAGGAAAGGCTGGAGCACAAGAGAACTGCATGCATGTCCCCGACCCACAGCCCTTGAAGCTCAGCGAGTTGTACAAACCCTCAAGGGCCATAAATCTCTCCTAAACTGAACCTGGCAAACCCAAGCCACGCGGGTTTATGTAATTCTTAGCTGGGTTATTAAAAGGATGTGGGCTGATTAAATCAAAGTACTCAACAAGAAGAGTTTTGGATGGGAAACATCACAGTTTAACCCTGAGCCCGTCTGAGCTGCGCCTGCTGCTCCCCAGCCCCACCGCATTGCACAACGCCGGGCTTTGGGTTCTCCACCACACAGCTTGCAGTCAGCCTCACAAGGAAAGGAAGGAAGTAACAGAGCCTACATTGCACATAACTGCAAGCAAATGCCTTTCCAAGAAACTATTAAGCAGTGTTCATTTGAAGTTTAAATGAAAAATACCCAAACAACAACAACAAAAAAGACTTGGAAGAATTTTCCTTAGCTTGGAGCTTTTTATGATATTCAGACTGCAAGTGAAATATGTTCAGGGAACATCAGTAATGCAGCAACGCCAGGCTGCATACAGCGGACACGTTCCCTTCTGCTGAGCCTGCAGCACCTCCATCCCATGGACGTGCTCCCGCTTGGGACTACTGCTGGGCTCTGCCACTGCCTGCCCCAGGCCAAGGGCTGCTCCATCACCCCCAAACCCTTTCCGCCGGCCCTGAAGCACAGACAGCACAGGTCTCGGGGCTGTGTGGGTCCCCGTGCCCAGGGATGCTGGCTGGAGACTCACGGGGCACAGCAGCTCGGTGTGAAACAGCTCCTTTGTGCCGGGCAGGCACAGAGCCGGGCTCTGCTCAGCACACAGCAGCAATTGTTCCTTTGGAGGTTTGCATGGCCGAGGCCACTGTCCCCCAGCGGCTTCAGACACCCTTGATGTCAGAATAAACGAAGAGGCATCATTGCAGGAAACGTGTTGGGCTTTGAAAATACCCATCGCTGTGATTTATGTTTTAAACCATTGCTCATTTTTCCAGGCAGGGAGATAAGACTCCTCTGGATAAAAAAACCCAGCTCTTTGCCCATCTAAATTCTCCCCATTACTGAGCAAATGGTTTGCAACAGCAAATTTATTCCGCAGCATCTCCTGTGCTCTTTTTTGTCTGAAAAAGCCACAAACAGATTGTGATTTTCTCGAACAGATTCACCATCTGGGAAATTTTTCATGCAACTCCTTCCTCGCTGGGAGCAAGTTACTCAGAGGGGAATTCCCAGCAGAGAGCAGGCTCTGAAGGGATGGGTCGTTCATTTAATTAGCATGCATAATCCTGATGTCCTTACTCAGGCAAAACTCTCACCAGGGCCAATGAGAGATTTATATTTTACTTCTTTTTTTTTTTTTTGTTCAAAGCTCCAGCTAAGGACTTTGGTATTCGTCTCACTATTACATACAGCATTTTCCATGCAGGGGAAAGTTGGCTTTCAGATGTATTAGAGGCTCTGATTTACTAGAGTCTTGTGCATCCGAGGTCAGGATGCGGCCCCACAGGCTCCATCACCAGCCCTTTCACACACTCACCCACTTGGGGGAACATCACACATTTCTGGAGCCCGCTGTGTGCAGCCAGTGCAGTGTGGGGTGGAGGTCAGCGGGGGAAGAGGCTCTGCAGAACCCAGCAGCTGCTCAGAAGTGTTGTGTTTATGCAGCCCTTGTGCAAGTTATGTGGGCTTTTCTGCCCTTCAGTACATAAAGACAGGCTGAGAGAGCTGGGGTGTTCAGCCTGCAGAAGGCTCCTTAAGGGGAGACCTTAGAGCAGCTCCAGTGCCTAAAGGGGCTGCAGGAAACCTGGAGAGGGGCTTGGGACAAGGGATGTTAGGAGCAGGAACTGTATGAGCTTTAAGGTCCCTTCCAACCCAAACCATTCCATGACTCTGTGGTGATTCCTTGGAGAAATACAAAGTGTGTGTGATGGGAAAGCCCAGGAGTTGATAGGAAGGGTAATGGGGAGCTAAAGCATGGTGAATCCTGGAAACAAAGTGCCAGCTGTGGCTGGAAGATGGGGCGGAATGTAGGAGCTCAGCTGCCAGGGGTCAGCACTTTGGGAGAGGGGAAATGGTGAGGAATTCTGGCAATGCCCGGCTGGAGGTGGGGGAAAAAGAGCTACAGGGCAAAAGCATGGTTTGGCTTTTAGTCACTGCTGACAGCAGGGCTTGGAGCCTTCTCTGATTCAAGCCAGGACTTGGAGACTGCAGAGGAAAAGCTTGCGGGGAGCAGGTAGGAAGGTTCTGCTTCAAGTGGGTGAGAAGAGGCATTTGTTACTTAAGAAAAGCCCGTACTACTTGTTGATGAGGAGGTGTGAAGCACGGTGGTTGCACATCCATTGCTGCAGCAGTGCTTGGCTCTCCCAGCCAGTGTTATCCTGCAACCAGCAAAGAGCACTCTTCCCTCACATGGTTCAATTGGATGCCTTTGTTTTCCATATTCATTAGGAATCTCTTGCAGGCAGTTTTCTGTTACTTAGAGGCAGTTTCCTTTTCCTTTGACCATACTTGATCTCCTCTCCTATTGCAGTGGGATCAGGATCCTCTGTGCCTGTGGTGTGCCACTTTTGCAGCTTCTTAGAACCAGCCTCTGCACCCCAAATTCCTATTAGTCAGACAACCCCAGTCTTCCCCATTACTAAGCAAGTGGAAGCACTTCTCTTTGCCAAAAAATAAGGATTTTGGGCCTGGCAATTAATTTCCCGTGCTCCTGAATTGTAGGATTTAGTTCTAATATGTGGTCGGCACTGGTTTCCTGACAGAGACTAATGCCTGCTGACCACTCTGGCTAGGTGGGGTGGAAAACTGTGCTGTCATGCCCTGACACAGAAAGTAAAGCGGTTCTGGATGGCTCTTGCTTGGGAGCATACTGTCAATCGCTTCCTTAATGACTCTCTCTTAAAGAATAAAAGCAGGAGCCTGGAAAGCTTCTTTAGGTCTGTCCCTTCCTTGTTTCATTTACTGTGCCTCTTCCCTGTCCCCGGCTTTATATCTTGTGCTGTCTGCACTGTTTTGCTTCCTCTTTCTCCTTCTGCTGCTATTGTCCCTTCTCCATACTCGATTTTCTGCCCCACCTGAGTGCTGCTTTCAAACTCCACCCCTTGGTTCCCAATCCAGACTGTTAATCTTTGTGCCACCTTCTCGTGGGACAGGAAGGTTTTACAGGAGCCCATTAGCTGTTATCTCTGTACAACTGAGGTCTAACAGAGACGTGCCTTCTTGGGGAAGCATCAACTGCTGATGTTGGCACCAGGCTCTGGTTGTAGGTCCCATATTTCCTATCTTGCCTCCACCCTACCCAAACATCTGAAACCTTTAAGCTCCTTGTCCTTCCGCTCAGAGCTTCCTTTAAACCGCCTCTTACCCCTGAGGCTGCTGTGAGAGCAAAGGCTCCTTGTCCCCGGCCCATCCTGTCCTTGCCCATCTCCACGGGGTTAATCTCCCGGGTTTGCTGCCTGCTGGATCCCGACTGGATCTGGGAGCGAGCTCTCTCTGTCGCCTTGGGAAGAAGCCGCTGTCGGAGCCATCACGAAGGCAAAACTCTTGCTGCTGCAGTGGAGTGTGGCAGGGAGGGGGTGGCTGCCAGGATGAGCCAGGCTATAAAGGGAGTGTTTTTCTTAGCCTTTAGCTCTGCTGGCTTGCACCCGTGCAGATTCACACTGTCCCTGTGCTGACATTGTTGTTCCTCTGCCCAAAAACAAGGCAAGTTCTCCGCTCCTCCTTGGGTTTAGTTTCCAGACATGCTTTGAAGGCAAACACTGTACAGAGAGAACATATTCCAGGTCTTTGTTTCTTCATGGGCATTTGGGGCCCTGCTCCGTGTTCTGTTCCTCGCAGATGAGTGCTACCTGTGCCCATCTCTTCTGGCTGGGTCTCTCTTTCAACATCCATGCTCACATCTCTCCCCCTTTCCTGGCTTCTTTCCCCTCGTGCTGTTTTCCTTCTGTCTGTCCTGCTGCTTGGAAGGGATCCAGCCAGGCTTTGGTAGATGAGCTGTCTGTCCACTTCGGCTCTGCACATCCCACCGTGGCTGCTCCCTGCGGAACCAAAGGGGGGAGAAAAGCTGGATGCAGGCAGCCTGCAAATGCCTGCCTTGTTGATGTGAGCTGCCTGGTGGTGCAGACTGCAGGCTGGGGGGAGCTGGGCAACTTTGTCTGGCATAAAGCACTGAAGCTGACAAAGGATTGTAGGGCTGGGCTGTGATCAATAAAACACGTATTTGGAAGCGATGGTCAGAGTCCTTCCTCCCTTCACCCTGTGCTTTAAATATCCCAGCAGTTACTGAGGGCTGCTGCAGTGCTTGGGCATGGAGAACAACAGACTTCACTGCTTGGTGTTTAGTTCGATGCAGATCTCACTCCTCTTTTCCATCAGGTGGATGGGTTTGGGACCCCAGATCCCTCTGAATTCCTCATAGAGAGTCATTCAACCTGCATCTGCTGGTCTGGGAGCCAGCCCAGTGCTGTGGCTCTTGAACTCCTCTGCCTTAATGGGTCAGATTTAGCAATTCAGAATCTGGCTTGTGAGGTAATTAGGAGGGATAATGCCCACTTCTTCCTCTTAACACCCTGATAGAGAAGCAGCCAGGAAGGCCTCCTGGACCTCAGAGATAAGCTGCCAGCTGCCACCAAGCCTATCAAAGGGTGGCTCAAAGTCAAGAGCAACCAGCTGATTTTCCTGGTCCTTGGGTTTTTGCTGCTGGTGACAGGAAGCCGTGTTCCCCAAGCTCTTTGCTTCCTGCTTTATTTATACCCCCAGCCCCAGCATGCCCATCACATGGGCACTGCCTGCTTCGCTGGGGTTCTTCTTCCTCCTCTGACCTAGAAAAGAGATTCTTTCCCCTTCTCAGTTAATGGAGAGCTTGGGATGGAGTTGCTTTCACTTCAGGATTGCAGGAGTGCATCGTGCTCCTTGTTGGAGCTGCTCAGCCAAGTTTCCTCCTCTCTTTCAGAGATGGATGATCCCAGAAGAAGCTTCAGTGTTTCGGCCTGTTAGAGGAGATTCTTGTTAGTTCCTGCACATAGAAGCGTCTTCTGCCTTCTGAACCCTTAGGCTTTCTGCTTTATTTGATATTTGTTTTAAAGAGCTGGAACTTGGTCCTGCCTCTTGTCCAATCCATCTTGACTTCTCTGTGAGCTCCCTTTAGCCCTGCATCCTGATGAGAGAGAGCTCCCTCAACTGCTGCAGCAGGAAAACAATGGTCCAGTGTAAACATCAGCCCCGGGGGATTTCCCAAGGGAAGAGGGGGAGCAGCCTGCAGGATAAGGAAAGTTTCCTGGTCAGCTGCAAGCGCTTCCTGTTGTTTCAGAAGAGCCCTGCCTGTGCTGCTGCAGGAGGGAGGCACCACGCATGCTTTGCTCAGCTAGAAGACACTGATTGCTGTTCTTTTCCCCCTAACATCTCCCATCTCCTTCCTCTGGGGTTAAACAACCCTATTGATTGCAGGTTGAAGAGAGCTGTGCTTGTGAGACACTCGTGCATGAGGAAGGCAACAACGGCTGCGGCGGTGCCAGCAGCACCCTGCATGGGGTGAAGATGTGTAGCGATCCGTTCCTGCCTCTCCACCTGAGCTGCTGAGGCTCTGCTCTCGCTGCAACTCATAGAACAGCAGGATCTTTTATTTCTGATCAACCAGTTTTAGAGAGGGGTTAGGGGGGAAAGAAGGCTTATAAATAAAGCCATTTGAGAGCAGGCAAACCGAACACTACGGCTCTGGTGTGCCTGGAATTTGTGGTTGAGTAATCCTTTCCTGTTTCTTTTTTGGGTTGTTTTTCATCTTGCAGAACAGTGCCTGAAGCAGGTCCACCATGCCGTTAGTAACGAGGAACATTGAGCCAAGGCACCTGTGCCGTCAGACGTTGCCTAGCGTTCGGAGCGAGCTGGAATGCATGACCAACATCACCCTGGCAAATGTCATTCGACAGCTGGGCAGCCTGAGTGAGTACCCCGGCGAGCCTGCGCGGTGCCCTCAGGAGTCGCTCGTGCTCTTTATTTAGCTCCCTTTCTACTCCAGCGTTCCTATTTCTCCCCCATCTGCCTTCCCTGGGTAATGCTAAAATGTTTTCCGAAAGGAATCTGATGCTAATTTCATATCCCCGGTCCCACTGCCTTCCTAGCTAAGAGAAAATGGGGAGGGGGGGGGTGTGGATATATGGGTGTGTGTGTGAGAGGTTGCAGGGAAACTGCAGATGGAAGGCTGGAGCACAACTCAGGCTTGTAAAATGGGAGCCTCTCCTAGCAGCCAGGATCTTGTGTCAGAGAATGTGGCTGTAATTGCACACGCTACTAAATGGAGCTTGACTGTGTTGGATGTACACTGTGTCAGTAGTGTTACTCTTAATGAAGCTGCCTCTTTGCCCCTGCTGGTGCTTGCCTTGCAAGACCCAAAGCCCCCACTCTGAGCCAAGTGTTGCCTCTGGGGGGTTTGAGGCTGCTCACTCAGATGGCAGCAGTGCCTGGCTCAGCTCTGCAGTGAGCTGACCAATGCTTTGTGAAGGCCAGAGGGAAAACACGGGCTTCCATGCAGTAGGAGAAACTAAGGGTTAATTATGGTCTCTGGGGGATGACTCCTTCCTCTGTGGAATGCTCTGGATTCTGATGAGCCACCTTTGCCCTTGAAGCAGGACTTTTGATAATCAAATGAACGTATTGCTTGGCTTCTCTGTGGTGGTTGCAAATGCTTGTGCTTGCTCTGCAAAGCGAGCTCCTTCTGCCATAGCATGAATGTGACAGCGAAAGTGTGGGTGCAGGCTCTTTGCAGCACTGAAAACCATGGCTGTCACTGACCTCTGGGCCTGTGTTTGCTGCCAGTTGGTGCCACATCCCGTTGGGTTCTAGAAATGTCACTGCACAGGCAAGACCAGTCTCTCTGCTCACATTCAATTGGCCCTTGTTGCTCATTGTTAGGACCGGTAGCCAAGATGGTTGCGGAGGGCAAGTAAAACCCATCTCATGCCTGTGAAATGGAGAGGAGGAAGGCAATAAAGCCGTGCAAAGCTCAGCTGCAGAGAAGCTAATCCCAGTCCAAAGGCCTGCAGTGGGTTAAGCGTGACAGAGCTGCAGTGAGATCCTCTAGGTTTACACCTTTGCACAGCTCAAAGCTTCTCCTCTTCTATCTTGTCAGAGAGTGGGTGAAGTGCTGAGAGCCAAATTCCAGCCTGGTTTATTGGGCAAGTGCCTTCCTGGATGATGTGGGGAGTGAGGTGCGTGTTGCTGGACCCATCACGGGTACCTGGAGGAGAGTGCTGGAGGGGTGGCTCTTGCTGACACTGTGAGGTGGGGAGGAAGTGCTGAGCACCTCCTCCTAGCTGCTTCCCTAAGGTCAGCAGGATTGTAAATAAAGCACTATTTCGACTTAACTGCTCCAGAAAATTCACATCCAAATGGCCAAACTCCTGCCGCCTGCTCCTTTTCTGTCTCTTACTTCAAAACCTAAATCCACTCCTTCCTTATATGTTGACTGTTGCAGGAACGGAGCACAGGTTCAGTAGGCTGTGACAGGCCTGTCAAGTGAATAATCAGCCATGCCTAGTGCAGCAGAGTCTCTTTACAAAGATGCAAACATAAATCTTGTCAAACTTTCATATTCCAGTGAGTTTACCCTTCGTTACTATCACAGCTGGTAGCACTTTGTCGAAGTCGGCTGTGCACCTCGGTGTGATGTTATAGAATCTACAAGCTAAAGATGGAAAGCCCTATTAAATCATGCCGTCTGTCTTCCTGCCAGTGCATGACAGAGAGAATTCGGATTGTAAACTGTACTTCTGCAGTCAAAGGAATTAAACCAAAGAATTAATCCCTGCCTTACCCTATTCACAAGTGTCCATGTTTGGGGTGGTAACCATACAGGTGAACTTACACAGGGCAGGATTACAGACCATCGCTTCTCCCTCCAGGGTTAAGACCAGTACGTACAATGCTCTTTATGTATTATTTCCTGCTTGAAACAGACCACTTGGCATTGCAAACCAAAGACTCCTTTTTCCGCTTGTGCTTGTTGCAGTTCCTTGTGAGATTCAACACTGAGTTTCAGTTCTCATTAAAGTAGAAACAAATTACAACTGTTCTTTTGCTGTGCTGTTGCTGGGAGGTAGCAAATTAGCACATAGCTAAACATTGGCTGTCTTTGGTTAGAGAGATGTACACGGTGTCTGTATTGTCCAGAGCTTCCCACTGTATTATTGTCCAGTGAACCTCCAGCCTTTGCTTTCTACAAACGCTTCAAGCTGGCATTGCCACCAAAAGGTGTGGAGGAGGTTGATTTTTAACCTGGCTGCTTCCCCGTGCTTGGCAGCGTAAGGAGAACTGCATGGGAGTATGAACAAGTAGCTGATATGTCACTTTAGAGAGCTGAAAGTATTTGTGCAGCTGGGCTTTGGGGGATGTCCTCACGTTGCTTTGGGGAACGGGTTCTTGTCTCTCTGAAGTGACTCATTGCAGACAACCAGCTTTTCCCGAATTGCTGTTCAAGTCAGGCTTCCAACTGGTTATCCTTTCCTGAATGTCGGAGAGGATCTTTCAGAGTAACAGATTCCAGAACAAACTGTTGACCATATGATGATGCACTTCAAAACCAGACTGCTTATTGGGAGCAGCCTTGTACTCACCAGCTGTGGCTGGGAATGTTTCCCATCAGTGGGAACTCCATGGGCCTATGTCTGCTCTCAGTGCCAAGTCTCTACTGATCAGCATTGTCCTCGCTGTGGTTTGGGCTCCCTGGCTTGGATTGTGCCTGAGAGCAGAACAAAGACACTACTCATTGGAAGCTCTTGGTTTTCTTTCACTTCTCCAGTTTCTGTCTACCTGTGGTCACCTCTTGATGCACATGTAGATTTGAAGCTCTTAAGGACAGGCCATAGCTCTTTGTTGTGCTTCTAAGTGATTCAGCAAGCTCCTTCTCCAAGCCCCTAGGCTCACAGCCCAAGCAATGGATGATGTTTGTCAGAGCAGCCCACTGAGCAAGCCAAGCTGTTACAGAGAGAATATCCCTCTTTGAGAAGTTCCCCTTTGGGTTTGATGGAGAAGAAACGTGAATGCATCAATTTTTCAGACACTGCCACCTGAAGGAACAAAAGGGTCAGTGCTGTCGGCTGTGGTTAGAGCTCAGGCTTGAAGCTCAAGGTCTGGGGCTGCTCTCTCGTTGAGCTTGTAAATAGTGGCAGTTACCCTGGAGGCAGGCGTGCTGGAGACAGGGAGCCTTTGAGCTTCTCCAGAGCAATACAAATCCAACTGCATTGGCTGGTCTAATAAACAGAAGAGCAGAGAATCTTAAAGGAGCTACAAGACTCATCCAGTTTCAGCCCTCTTTATTCAATTACTTTAATAATGACTTGGAAGTATGTCTCAAATTGTTTCTTTATTGCTTGGAGATCCCTTGGAAATGTCAGGTTTTGGTGGAAACAGGGAGTTTTCTGCCTGGATGTTCTTTACTGTGAGGGTACTGAGGCACTGGAATGGGTTGCCCAGGGAGGTTGTGAATGCTCCATCCCTGGCAGTGTTCAGGGCCAGGTTGGACAGAGCCTTGGGTGCCATGGTTTAGTGTGAGGTGTCCCTGCCCATGGCAGGGGGGTTGGAACTGG
>JBCJKH010038883.1:0-20280 GCA_039877255.1 Loriculus beryllinus
CAATTCAGCTCCTCACTCCCTTCTCCCAGGCAATGGATGGAAGTGTCTTATCTCAACTCCTCCCACCCTTCTCTGATACAATGGTTGGTGGAGTCCCATTTCAATTCCTCAGACCAGTCTTTGAGATAATGGACAATGGAGTCTGATTTCAGATCAGCCTCTTACAAGAATATACAGACATTACAGAATATATCAACCACCTAGAAGTGACAAATGCTTTCATGTAGCCAATTCCCCTCCCAGGAGAACTCTGATTCTTGGATTCATCTCTTTGAGTTTGCACACTTAAGGATAAAACATAATGTGCACTGGAGATACAAATATTTACATAAGCCTATATGTCCCTACGGTTACATACAGTATCCTATAAATGCCGGTTCCAGAACAGTAATAGCTTCAATTTGGGTTTTGACAGCTATATTTCTATAAATAAATATGCAACCACTAAGACTTTTGGTAGCAGGTGTTAAGCAGCAATTTTACTCCACTAGAAGGAAAACTAGCCAATTTGGGGTAGTACCAAGATAAAGTCATATAAATGTTTTTAACAGGAGCATTCTCAAATCATTACAACAGATATTTCTTCCCTGTCCCTGATAAAAGTTGACATAATGTGAATTTCTTGACAGTACAGATAGTTTTGTACCCTGGCTGCTCTCTTACTGCAACTAATATGAGGTACATGGAGTTACCCATGAGTTAACATGGTTACAGATCAGAGAAAAATTAGTTTAAAGATTTCCTTTGTCTCATTTTCTGTCACAGATGTTCAGTCACATATTTGGTTTCCTTGTTAAAAAAAGAATTACGAATCAAAGCTCTCCATTTAACTAGCAAATCTACTACTAAGTTGGGGGCCTGTTGAAAGTCATTATGTCCATGATCTTCATAAGGAATTTCTCCCAGAAAAGAGTATCTGTATTAATATGTGAAAGAGAAAATAAAATATCTTTTATTTAGTATATAATTTTAATCACAAATATCTCTACCATATCTTGTGACTTTCAGACTCTCATCTTTACTGGAAAGCTCAAAACGTAAGGATGACATTCCCAATCAATGCCCATAAACTAGTTTATACCACGTCATAACATAACCCCAAATTGTCTTTTCTGTAAGCGTGGACACAGGGAATTTCTGAAATTGTGATAAGGCCTGTGAAATGCTGTGCCTTGGCAATACTGCAGAAATCAAAACTCTGGCTGTTACTGAGTTCTGAGAATAAGATAAGAACCCTAACAAGCAGATATCCATTAGAAATAAAATTATATTCCAACTTCCCAACCTAACTGAAAAAATTAAATAAAAATAAATAAATTTATATTTAGATGGAAAACAATTATTAACAGCCAGTTAGGAAGATGTCATTCCATGGACCAGAGAGGACAGAGCAACTATTTTTTACTGTGAACAGATAAGTCAGGCAGCTAAATCTGCACATGAACATGCCTTGCCAATGAGAAAAATAATATTTTCTGTGCACAGAATCATGCAAAGTAATGTGGTTAGTCATACAAAACCAAAATGAGTACATAAATAAATCGTGGATGGATCAGAGCCATAAATTTTTGAGTGGGTGCTTATGTGTTTAAACACTTACTGACAACTACTGCAAAAATCTGAGCTGTGCATGACATTACTTCTATTTTGGAAATAATAATAAAACCTTCATGTTCTGCATTTAAGATAAAACCTAAAATGCTTTTTTCTTTTTTTTCAAGCACCAAACTCTTCTAGTTCCCAACAAAGCTTTTTGTTTTCAAGCACCAAACTCCTCAAAGTATATGGAAAGACTTATTTCAGAAGAAAACAGTAGCCAGTGGATTAAAGTTGTTGTTATGGTAAAATCTTGCTTTATCTTCTTTATGAACAGTTTCAAAAACTATTCTGATGAAAAATTCCAAACCAGTTCTGCTGTTTCACTAGGTCCTTGAGCTCAAAGCTGCTTCGCACAGTATACAATTTGCAGTCTGATCCCTACAACAAATATATATCAAGTCAACATTCAGCTTCAACAATCTCAGCTTTTCTAAGGTGTCACTTCCCATCATCAAAATAATAACCATTGCTTTTCTAAGAAACATTACCAGCCCCTTCTGCATGACACAAAATACAAGGCACAATCTAACATTTCTCACTGTCCTTTCCTGCAAATCGTCAAATTCTCTGTAATGGTCACAGTGACTTGATCACAAAGTAAAAAGCTGTTAATATTTTTATTCTAAATGGTCTTAAGGGTTCACAAAAGAATCCAGGGATTTTCTTGGGTTGTTTTTTTTTTTTTTTTGGTTGGGTTTTTTTTGTTGAATTTTTTTTTTTTGGGAGAGGGACTATTAAAGTTAGAAAAAAATATTTTAATACATATCTCTCTATTATATAGGAAACTAACTTTCCTGATCAGCTCTGGCAAACTAAGTATATCCTGAACTTCTATGGTCAAGTTTTAACTATGAGTGACAACATTCAATCTGCAGAAGGATATATCCTATAGAAACAAATAGCAGTATTTTTTTGCATATGATTTAGAACCATATGTAGGAGTAGCATCTGATTTCTGCTTCTTAAAATTACTGCAATTTATGGTTTAGAGCAAAAGAGAAAGAGAATAGAGATGATGCAGAAAAGGAACAACAGCTAACAGAAGCAAAAAAAAGTGAATACTGTTGGGTTTTGTCTCCACTAAACATTTAGTCTACTTTTTCAGCTTGGAATTCAGTGATACAATCTTGCCTTAGGTATTCTAATTGCAATGGCAGCTAGTAACGATTTCTCAGCTTTTCTAAATGGACAGAATATAACAGTGTATCAAATGAAAGATAACTGGTTTTTTTGCAAGCAGAACACCGTGGTAGTTACATGGCTGGGTTTGGGTCAGAATTGCGGGAGCCCACGAATGCATTTGCAGGTTCTGGGAAATTACCGTTCAAATTCATGACAGGTACATGCACCAAAGATAGACTTTGGAGAAAACAGCATAGCAGAATGAAGTGCTGAAGTCTCTGGATGAAAGCACAGAAAAGAGACAAAACTGCAAAGGAAGGCTAAAAATTAAGGATCTGCTTGAACTGTGGCACAATGACAGACAAAGAGAACACCTCCTAAGTCAAATAGGTGGTGCTGAGTACATGCTCTTTTCCCAGAATCTGTTCTTCAAAACATGCTGGGCAAGTATATTGTGAAACTCACCTTGGATGACAATTCTTAAAACAGATAGCAATGCTATTGACAGAGCTGAGACACAGCAATTTCGTGTACTTTAGATCTCTCACAAAGTAAAATGCAGCTAATTCTGGAACTGATCTCTAGAACTCAAGTGAGTGCTAGACAACTGTCAGCTTGGGCAAAGAGAAGACAGGCAACTCTGTGAGAGCCTTTCATGGAGTCAATGTTTCTGGAAAGCTAACAATGCTGAGGGATAGAAAGAAATGTGAGAACAGTCTCTAAGAAGGACTTGCTGTAGGAAAAATGACTTATGGGACTGACTTTGAGACTGTGTGTCAAGACACATGGACTAGATTTTGGCTATGCCACAGACTACCTCTTTTTTAGAGAGATATCCTGTTTTCCTTTATTTTTTTAAATGTAATTCGAAGGAAATTAATATTATTATTTTCTTCACAGTCAAAAATATTTTCTAACAGAGTGAATAACTTCAAAAAATGAAATATTTTATAGTTCAGCTTAAAATTGTATTTAAAACCATGAAACATCTTAGTAAGTAGTAATATCAACCCAAATCAAGAGGTAGATGTTGAATTCAGACTCTCTACGTATTTTCTGTCACTACGCATTAGCCCTGGACCTGATTATTCCCTTCCAAGTTGCCTTAAAGTAAGCAAAAAGGCTGGGCTGCACAGCCTTTTTTCCAAGTTATATGAGGTAAGAAATCTTAGAAGGCCACACCTGCAACCTTTGCCATATTTGAATTAAAAGGTTGCCTTTGACACTTTAGTCAAGAGGGTGAATGATTGACTTGTAACACGGAAATGTTATCTTAAAACTTCTTCCCACATGCGGATATGCACATTTTGATTTCATGTTTTTTTCTTAATGTATCTGAAATACCACAAAGTTAAGCATCTCCAAAATAATATCGTATTTTACCTTCCAATGTCATATAAATAAAAGTAGCTAGCTAAGACTCCAGTAGGAAAATAGCTGGCTAAGAGAGTCTTTCTCTAAATACTGAGAATAAACACTGTTGTATAAAGTCCAATACTTTTCTGATTACCAAAAATTATGGACGTGTTAAAATCAGAAGAAAAAAAAATCCCTAAAAAACCCCAACAACAAAAAAACAACCCACAACAAATTAAGGGTAGGAGGTACTATTCTAAGAAACTGTTATAACCAGTTCTCAGGTTTGCTTTAACCCTGTGAAACCATAAGCTCTTTAACTCTTCCAGCAAACCTCAGATTTGCCTACAAACGCACATGGAAGAGATGGCAAATAAGAGCTTAAGTGGCTCCATTTGCTAGTGTTGCTGAAACAGTACCTAACGTTGACCTCCTAGCACACAATTCAAATTGCAGCAATCAATTTATTTGCTCAAAAACTATATCCTTTTCCTCAGTTGTTCACAGTAAGCAAATCAACAACTTTCTGAGCAAAACACACCGGTTTCTGAAGCTAAGAAATTCATAAAGCTTTTCCTGAAAAAAATATCTGTGGAATAGGATGTAAAATTCTGAAAGACCAGGAAGGTGTAGCTCTACTTCGAATCCTCCAGCACAGGTACCAACAAACAAACACCCCACCAACATAAAGGATGTTGGTTGGGGTGGAGTAACTGCTGTGTAAGAGAAGAAAATGGAAGCAAGCAGGATTTTCAAACCCAGACATCCTTCCACTTTTTTATTAAGAGTTTGTCTGTATAAGTGACAATGTAGAGACAATAAGGAAAGTTGAAAGATTATATGTGTGAAATACAGACTGAATTCCACAACTTGGATGACAACTAGCACAAACGTGGGCTTTTGAACAAGAGCACCAGATTTTCCAGAATCACTGCATTATATGAAAGCTTCAGGATCTGGAATGAGATAGAACTAGCATTTTCCATATATCTGCCTTCTTTTATTTTAGATGCAAATTACCCCACTTAAGGCAACAAAAATATTTGTAGCAATTTATTTAGTATAAAAGGGAGATTTTGGTTGAGTTTGGTTTTTTTTTTTTTCAAAGAGGTACAATTGCAATAGATTTTAAATTGTTGCTTAAATGGAGGCTGCTGCTCCTTCTCTTACAACATTAACCTTTCTATAAAATGTATTTTGCTGTTACATTTGCCTTGATTTCCTTTGGGATAAACTGCCCTTAATGTACCATCGGGTATCATGTACAGAAAAGTCTCTACCAGATCATGATGAAAGACTCAGTCTCCCAAAACCCACTGAACTCTGAGCTTGGTGTTTGTGGTTCCCTGAGACAAGAATATTTTCATGGTACCAGATCATGCTCTTTTACAGAAGCATCACACAGTTCTTTATTTTGGGAGCACAGGCTTTAAGCCTCTTTTTGTACTAAAAATCGACTTTCATATTTTCTATTCACATTTAAGTCTATTGCTTTCTTAGTGGGTGTGGGCAAATGGTTTGTAGGAGAGAAACACCTCCCGTATGCTCTGAATTTCAATTTAGTGAGAACATAATTTGTTCAGCTTTGGTAAGATCTCAGCTGAAATACTACATCCATCTTGGGAAGCAATGATAATGATGAATGACTAAACAAATTAGTGTTGATTAGTCTAAAGAAAAAAGACTGAATGGCTAACAATCATAAAGAAACTAAAACAGCTGAAGAGAGGAAAGGAAGTACCTGTTCTACATGTTGGAATAGACAAGAAACGTTAGGTTTAAAATAAATGAAGAAAGATCCAAAACAGATGCTAAGCAAAACATTTTTAACAGTGAAGACCAGTTTCATTGGTAGTTCTTGACACAGAAGAACAAGGCTGAAAAGGTGTCTGGCACGAACAACAGACATTGACCCAAAGGGGGTCAACCAGCTTCTATCTGCACTTCCTCGCTATCTCTTAGCAGCAGCTGCCTCCCACATTTCCCAGAGTGGAATTATCCACCCTTTTACAATCATTCTGGTTTTAAAATAATTTTAACAGTTTTCTTTTGAATAATCTGCTGAAAGTGTCTGTATATATTTTGCTTCTATAGCATGAATAAGACTAAAACATGCATAAACTGTCACCTGCAGTACTAAATACATACCTTTTACTACACAGCTACAAACTTCAGTTCTCCTTTTAGTTTAAAAGATACAGGCTCATGCACACGTGCACTTTCTAACCTTTTGTTGAAATTTTCAGAAACTTAGTATCAAATTATGTATAATTATAATATAAAAAAAAAAAAAGAAAGATCCACTTAAGCCAGTTCTTAAATTAGTTTGTTGCTTAGATACTGTCCAGACTGATTAATAACTAGTGGTGTTGGAACCAATAGCTGAGAAAGCTAACCAAGTTTTGGTTATGGAACTAAGTTGAAAAAATTATCAGGAAGTTATTGATTAAATATGTATTAGCATAAATCTTTTAGTCAACAGAAATAGCTATACATTAAAATATTTAAGCATAGTGTAATCCATTTCTTTCAGATTGCATTCTGATCAGATAGTCATCTGTGAAAATAATTTTACATCCACCAATTTTAAGGAAGTTCAGGCCATTTATACCAGTTGAAAGTTTGCAGCCTTAATTCTACTGATCATATGTCCTCATATCTGGAATGAGAGTGTTACATATAATCCATGCAATTCAACTAAACCAAGTAATCCATATAATAAATGATACATCGAAATCACACAGAACGATTTACTACCTCCCTTGCAATTTACATACATTAATAGAAGAATTTTTGCAGACTATTTTAAAATTCCTGAGGATTTCACAGATGCTGCAAACCCAGGGCAATACAACCTTAGAGATACTGGATGAACTTTACTATGAAGTCAAGTAGGTGAAGAGATGAATGGTTTTAGAAAAGGAGGAGCTTGCAAGATTTCCTTCCAGGAGACAGGAGAAATCCATTCTGTTTCTGAAAAGACTTACCAGAATATTATACTGAAATTGTCTGAAAAACATATTCACCTTTTTTCTGACCAGCTCTACTCTTAATCTTTAATTTTTCTTACAAGATGGAATTATATTGTAGACTTACCTAAATTCCCTCAGTTACTTATTTTTGTAAAAATTTGGGGGTTGTTTTATAGTTACTTGAATAATTGGATCCAGAGTTTTTGATTGGTCAACACATACGTTATGCTCCCACCTACCCCATCTTCTTGAATGGTTTACAGAAATTTGTATTCAGAAGAATCAAGCATTCATTTTGCAACAGGCCATGTAAAACACCTTGTAAATGTTCTTACTAAATGTCATTACCCACATTTCCTGCAAATGTATTAAAATACAATATTTGTAATGGATTTTTACATTTACAAAAATACATTACTATGCAATGTCTACATTATTTTACACAACAGAGTAGTTTTAGCATTGCCAGAGACAAATGTAAGATTCCCTACACCACCCACAGCAATGTGACTCAGTATAATTGCAGAGACACCACTAGTAGTGTCGAACAGATACTCACTTGCTATGTCTATCTAATTACTAGCTTGCGTAATATGACTGTGTCAGCAGTGCTGCCAATTGGTGTCATTATGGTAAAACAACACCATAGTGTGGACAGCTAGCCTCAAATACCTTATTTTATGTATGCCAAGGAATAGCCATCACTAATGGTAATTTCTGTTAATTCAGTCTAGATTTGAATTTGTTATATAAAGAAGCAATAATGGCCATGTACTGTGACTGACACTTCTAAAACATGTATTCCTCTGTAAGTACTGGGCATGCTGAAAATCAGCACTGTACCAGATTATTAGTACCACATGAAGTTTTGACATTTTCAGGGGTTTTTTTATTCACTTTTCTTGCTTAATATACATTTGCATGCTGCCTAAACGCACAGTACTTCATCTCTGTGTGTGAAAGCACACTCCTGGGTTTGTAAGTAATTTTCCACCACTTTCTTTCCTCTACATGAAGTAAGAGTCGGTGATTCACAGGTTAAGTCTACAAAATAGCCTTGTCTGCTTTTGGAATAAATAAATAATCCTGCCTTTGAGTCCTGTGGACCTATTAGCAGTGCCTGAACTAATAACTTCAAAACTCCCTACAGACTAAGCAGCTAAGTGTCCACATTCATTATTGGACCCCAGAACCTCTGTGCTTTGAGACATCATCTAAAAGAACCCCTAATCTGCAAAAGACAAAATGGGTATAGCTTCGGGCTGGATACGTATTCAGTGTTATGAGAAGGGAATTGCTTAATAACCAAGAAACAGGAAAAGCAAGTCTGTATGGTTGAGAACTGATACGAAAGTTTTAGCAGCTAAAATCCAACTGAAACATCACTTCCCTGGCTACAAATGCAGTAGATAATTTTTTATTTTTTTTTTTTTTTTTAAGATGACAATAAATAAATTACTTTAGCTCATTAGTAACTAGTGAATGAGTGAGCTCACTGGAATTCTTAATTGAGTAGTAGCCCAGCCACATCTGAAATAAAATCACCACTCACAACCAGTGCCCTTGGAAGATATCCTCAGCCCCAAACTTGAGAAGTGTGTCTGTCATTCTTTGGAAGCCCACAGGACAAATATAAATAAAGACTTCAAAAACATTGCAAAAATTATAATAAACTTTCAAAAATATCCTTCGTTCTCTCCATCTCAAAAAAAATATTTTATCCTACTGACCACTGCTCACAAGTTTAAAATCTGGTGCAATTTTAAATTTACAAAAGCTTTTTCCACTTAATCCTGCAATTCAATAGGCTTGGCCTTTCCTTGTTCAGCTCCACAGAACCTCTTATCCTTTACTTTCTTTAATGTTTTCAAAGGTAGCATAGAGTTTCAGTTTTCTGAATGCCTCTCTGATACACGTAAAGAATAGGATAGCTTCTAATTAAAGCCAATTGTAGTATGAAGCCTGACCTGCAAGGTCACCCCAGCAGATACATCACTCCTACATTGTGTCATGGCAGTTATGCTTCCATATATATACAGCTTTTATGAACTTATTTTTTGTAATGGTATTGGATATAGTAAATATTTGGATACAATAATTAGAAGTAGCTGCAGC
Source organism: Loriculus beryllinus (assembly GCA_039877255.1). Lineage (NCBI taxonomy): Eukaryota > Metazoa > Chordata > Aves > Psittaciformes > Psittacidae > Loriculus > Loriculus beryllinus. Next base: position 9,165 of record JBCJKH010038883.1, read on the forward strand.
TAGCTATAAATACATATTTCTGAATCATACAATGCATATCCAAAAAGGTATGATACACAGTGTTTGTAGTTGTGCGATGGCAGAGTTCCCAAGCATCTCTGAGTATTGGGTAGGATGTGTGTGAAATTCTCACCTCCCACTATCCTGTCTTACACTTTCACTGCAATCCTTACAGGAAAAGCAAGACTCTAAGTATGGCAATAGTGAAGTGATCAAAGCACATACAAGTCTATAAGCATTTTTCAGGAAAAAAGGATTAACAAAGAGCATCCTAAAAGTAAAGCAAATTTAAATAAACCAGTTACAATTCAAGCTGAAGTAGTTCAGCTGAAGGAAGGAAGGGAATAAAAACCAAACAAAACTAAAACAAACCAAACAAAACTAACAAGCAATACCCCATATAAACAAATGGAAAAAGATAATCTTGCTCTTGTTATGCACAAGGTAGCCCATATTCACATGTCTATTAAACAAATTACTATTACAGAGATCAGGACATTTGCTCATCTTTCAGTTCAGGTCTGTCTGAAAACAATGTAAAAGTGCAGAGCCTCAGGTTCCTTCTGAGAGACACAGTAGCACTAGAGTTCCCCTTCCCTTGGATGCTGAAGAGTGTGGAGTACTTTGCACCGGTCTTCTATGAGATACCAGTAAACTCACTTCATCCTTCCCTTCCCCTTCTTGGTCTTTAAATGTTTATAGCAACAAGGGAGAATGCCTGGGTTATGCATCCACCCTGTCCCTTCCAGTATAATACATAGGATCTTTTTAGTCACACAGGGAATTAATTTGGCAGGATTGCATAGCTGTGAAGGTATGGACAATATCCCTCGCTATTGTCACCCTCATATTGGCTTGCTGCATAAATTTCAGCAAAGCAGAAGGAATTTCTCCAATGCTAGATAATGCTAATATGTGAATAGCATATGTTTTGGGGGCTGGTTTTATCAAACAAACTTATCAATCCTGTACCTCTTTAACTGACTCTGTGAGATGGCACCAATTCACTTACTTATGTGTTAAAAGAGTACGCTGGTGTACTATTAACAAATTAACATATAAATACCTGTTAGATGATATGAGATTAACATACAAATGAATTGCAAAAATCTGGAATGCACAAAAAATTTGCATTCTGCTATCAAATTTCAAGATCACATTAAAATGTAATTATAAATTAAAACGGCACACAGTATCATTGTATGCCAACTTTCTTTTTACCTTGCAGTATAGCAACAGTGTCTAGTATTTCTAAATGGTACACTGCGGTGACTCTCAGGGAAAGAATAGGAAGTTCACACGGCATGCCTTTAGCTCTAGCTAGTGTGAGAAATTGGTATTTTTCTTCTTTTACAAAAGCAAGCAGAAATGAAGAATAAAAGAAAAGAATTACCCTGTCATAGGAAGAAGATAACTTATTCACTTTTTATCTCATTTTAATGTGCAAATCAATCCTCATGCTCTTATTTGCCAGATTCCATTATATTAGTCACCCTGGAACAGCTGGGAGCTCTCCTGCTGCTCCACCTGGCATTGGCTTAGGATCAAATGGAGTCATCCGTCAAATAATAGATGAGAACTAAATTGATGGAGGTCTTCCAAGGGGTAGAACTACTTGCTAGTTGTGTAGGTAAATTACAATGAAACAATATAAGGCTCATTAGTTTGTTAATGAAGATTACTAAATAAACAGTGTACACATTCAAGGTCATTTGGGAACTTCTCTAGATGCTGCTCCAGCTCTCATAGAAGATACAATTTTAGGAATAAGGAATGATTTTTTTTCAGGTGGCTGAAAGTCTCTGAGGTATATTCTAGTTTAAGAGTTCACTCCATAGATTTCAGATATTATTTAGATAAAAAGAGTTTTGAATTTTAAATGGTTTCAAGCAAAGTTATAATTTTTTTCCTTCACAGTTAAACACACCATTTGGGTTTTCAAAATTACTCAAGTTTTTTAGAAATCCCCAGAAATATTATCTTCACATACCTGTCAGAAAACTGCAATGCAAAGGAGAAGTTGCTCACTTCCAAGCACGTTTTTAATTTGTACTCCATCTTGATTCAATGTGATAACTCTCCTGATAGTTTTTGTCTTTACCATAAACTCTTTCTTACCATTCTTTCACTTTCATTACAGCATTCTCCTTTCAAATGCAAATAGCCACCCACAATACTGAAATTCTGAGACATTTGTATGAGAGTCCTGAAAGCAGGCAATACAATATTCCTTCTTAAGAGCAAATCAGTGCAACTCAGCAAATTCACATGTGTACTGATGTCAAAACTTTTTCTCTGATATTCCCGGCCTATCAGTTAATGTCCTGTCTGACTTTTTAAAAACATGTACAGTATCATTTCAGTGATTTATCACAATCATTTGAAACAATTTAGTGCATGTCTCAGCTAGAACATCAGTTTTGTCATGCTGAACAGTAATTTATTTAGAAATTTTCTCGTGTTTAATCCAATTAAGTCCAGTATCAAATAATCTCACTGAATTCAATGACTCACCCACATCATCTGTGGGAAACAATTAAAGCTACTTCCCTTGTCATATAATTCCTTAGCAGTTTTGAAAGCTACTCTCATTTTCAAAGAGGAATATATTTAAGCTGTTCAGATCTTTAAAAATACTAGATCCTTATGTGTGATCTATATATGTGATCTACCTTTAGGGTTAATTTAACAGCCTTTGGATTGGAATAACAGACTATTTACTGCATGCCAGCTGGCATTACTTTAAGTGCAATAAATGGCAAAATTATTAAAACCTGTTTTGTAAAACACAGTTACTACAGAAATTAATGGTAGGTTTCACAGAAACAGAGAGAACACCTGTGGTTTAAGATTATATGATAGCACTTTTCAAACGCAGTGGGCACACCTAATTTATTTCACAGATTTACTTTTGCTGGGTGCTGAAGGAATTACAAATCTTCCCAAAGAAAAATTTTGACTCCATGTAGAACACAACAGTAAAAACCAGAACAGTAAATGTAAATACAGATATAATAAATGTGTACTTCAAGGGCATAAAATTCTAATGTTTGGAGCTACCTGAGAACTGGATTCAAAAAACCTGATTTTACTCATGCATTACATTACTGATTTTTCTGTTCCTTAAAGAATGAGTATGTTAACTTAGGCAACTTATTCAGGGCTCTGAATTCTCCATTGCTTGAAATCTTTCCAGCAGATCTGGGCATATTCTTCAAAATACAACTTCTACCTCAAAAAAAAAAAAAAAAAAAAAAAAAAAAGAAAAGGATTTTGACACAGAAACTGCAGGATGAGACTCTTTCTCCTGTACGATACAGGAAATCAAATCATATGACTCTCTATATGCTACTAAATGCTAAGCACAGACTAGTTTGTTACTTGCCCTCACAGGATTATAAATGCTTCTCTCATAAATATTCAGTGCTAGAATACTGGCACCTATTCAAATTTATATAGGGTATTTGTGTTCAAGGATAAAGTGTTGAGTAACAAGATTACTCTTACATTGTGACAAATAAGCATTTATTGACTCAGCTCTTGACATCCTGTGAAACATATCAATGAAGATGAAAGGAAGTAAGCACTCTGTTCCACTGACTCAAAGATCTTTAAATTCCACCTGCAATAATCCAACAAACAATGTGCTACGGCAAAAGATTTTTTTTTCCCCTTATACTAGCACTAACTTTTCAACTGAGCACATGATGGAGAAATGTGAAATGAAATAATTCTTGCTTTCAAGACTAACCTGTAAGCAAGGGTTGTATTAAGTAAAATTAATATGCTCTTCTCTTTTAAGATTACTGATCCGTATAGATAAAGCATTTTATTTCTGGATCACTATAGATTACTGACCCTTTTTAAACTCTTCTTAAAAAAAAATGCTTTTTATGTGATCATTGGTATGGTCCTTATTCTGGACAAAAAAGGTCCAAAAGGAATGAAATCAGAGTTTAAGAAAAAAAAAGTATTCCTGTCCAACTTTTTTAGTTTCTTTTTCCTAAACAATTACTTTTCTTATATCTGTATGATACCCTGCATTTCATTGATATATTTCAAAACTTGAATTTAATTTGAGAAATATATCAAGCAAACTAATAACTTTATAGTTATAAAGTATAGTAAAGTATAGTAGAAATACAGTGCAAAATTACTGTACAGTGGATGTTTACTAAGACAATATGACTATTAAATCCCCATCATAATATGATGTAAAAATCATTAATATTATAGAAATTCCACACCATCACCATAGAGAAATGTTCTTGAACTAGTCCATATATCTCAATTGCAGCTAGCAGAGTTTGGGAAACAGTAAGTTTTTTACCTTAAAAAGGCAAGTAAAACCACATTTATTAAAACATTGACCTATTTCAATTTGGGGATTCTGAAACTGAACATTAAATTCTGATAATTTTACAGCAATGTTAACCAAGTTTTAATTTCATTTGGTTTATAAATGTTCTAGACATAAAGGTGCACTCCAGAGTTACTTAGATTATAAAGACTGCACATCTGACAATTTGATAGTAAGATACAAAGGCATCACAAAATAAAAAATGTGTACCATCTGTTAGTTCTCAGTAACTTACACAAAAATCACAAGTCATAGAATAATACACTACTGTCAGTGGGGCTCATTTAAATTAAATAAGGATTATATTAAAATCTCTGTCACAATATTATTCCATCACACTATATAGGCAGTAGAAACTGGAAGCAGGCAAAGAAATGCAGTATTTAATTGCTCAAAACATAGTAAACCTTATATTTTTCACAAATGAGAACTTTAGTTGTCAGCATGTATCATCTTTGAATGTTTCCACACAGATTTATCACTACTTTTGAAAGATTTTACTTTGGCATAAAAGCACGGGGAGTTTGTTTAATACGCTATTTCATGTTCTTTCCACCTGCCAATAAGATTTGTTGTGTTGATATTTTTCCCCCATTTTTTACTAAAAGCTGTTTAATATCGCTTGATTTCACTGCAGTAAATACTGAATAATATTCATCCTGCAATACACCTCCACAGTTAGAAATACTTGAGTAAAATTCATCGAATACCTTTTGCTAAAACCAGCATTCTCTAGGGCTCATAAGCATTGTCTCACACCAACCTTAACTGGCTTACAAGCCAGTTGTAAACTGGACTTTTGCATGGTCACTAGATTTCAGTAAGCAAAAGGCTCAGCTGACTGAGTAGCAACAAAAGTAAGGACTCTTAAAAAGAAATATAGCTTCCAAATTATAAAATGTAAAGTTAAAACATTCAGAATAATATTTAAAAAAATTGGTTAAATACACGTTTCAATGAAATTTTATCTTTCATGCTTGCATTTATCTCTTTGTTACTGTAGATAACCTTATCCAACAACTTTTTAAAGTATAATTTACCTTTTCCTTTAACAAAGGTTATAACAATATCTGCCAGTGTTACAGCAGCAATATTTAGACTCTGCTTTATGAAAATTACATAAGACTTTTCTGAATATAGCTTTTCTTTGTTCATCACAGCAGATAAAAGAGAAGCTTTTAAGTGGGAGCAGGAAGCTACAAGCACCTGCTAGGAAATAAACAGATTCCAGTATTTATTAATACTCTGATTTTTTCAGTGCTTGGTGTCTATCATGCTGAACACACTCACATTTTACAATTGCAGACTTCAGCTTTTTGAAAAGGTAGGATTAAATGACAGTGTTGAGAGCAAATCTGTATCCTGCATACAGTTACAGTTTAGTTCTTAGATAAGAAGCTTTCACTTTTTCTCAGACTTCAATTACTTCAGCATTAATTCAGTGCCTCTAATGCACTCTCTATGGAAAGTATTTGCTCATTCCTCCTTATTCAGTAGATGTTGATATTCACTAGGTATTGATATTCACTAGATATTGTTACCACATGCTTAACTTTTTCCTATCACTCTACATAAAATTAAACCAAATTATGAGCTATGAAACTCTAAAATGTATACATATATTTTAAATCAATGTGCCTCTGTGAATGATTTAATCTTTGTATTACATCTCTGTTTAATGATAGCATCAAAAGCTTGGTACTGACTGTGACAGTCAAGTAGTACAGCGTTAGAGGGCTGTTAGCATTATCTGGAGGCCAGTTCCTTAATCCCCGTTCTGGAGACTGAAAACTTGTAATTTCAGACAGCATGTGGTTTCAAAGGGCAGATCAATCTTTATAAAGACACAGGGGATGCTTGTGCATGGTGGTTGTGAGAAAACATACTGTGTATGTATCTTGCTTGTAAAGCAAATATGCAGTGACGCATTCCTTTTATCATTTGCAACATGCCTTGCAATTTGCCCAGAAAAGCCCTCTGATGGAGGGGAAATATATCACAGTGTCACCTCCAGTACATGAGTGTGCACACAGCTGTTTCCTTTGGAAATAAGATCACCATCTCCCTCTCATCTCTACCATATGTCATTCTAGAAATCAAAACAGGTTGTTACAAAAAAGCTATCCTGGACATCTGCTTTTTCAGCAATAAAAGCTTTAGGCCAGTTTCCTGAGTGAAAGGATTCCACAAGCCTGAATTTCCAAACATATGATTAAATTTTACAGTGATACACATATGAAATAGCTACCTGTACTTAGAGATGTGGCATCTCTGCGGCATCATAGAGAAAAGTTGAGGGTTTCAAGCAGAAACAGGCAGATCTAAAAGACTTTAGGCACTTTATGAGCAGGGACTAAGCATACTTGTAGGATATTGTGTCCCTGCCTGTGGCAGGAGGGTTGGAGCTAGATGATCTTTAAGGTCACTTCCAAGCCAAAGCATTTATTAAGTCTATGATTCTGTGTAGAGCATCCTTTTACTGTTTTTGAAAAGCTGTGACCATAGCATACAATTTTTAAAAACACATTAATGGACAGTTAATGGCACTTATCCATGGCCTTCAGTTTGGCTGGGCTTTTCAGGAAAGATTAAAGGCTTTAACATACCCAGTCATACTTTTGCAAGGCATTATGAGAAAGCTTCAGGTCACACAGTTTTAATAGTTTATATAAAATAAATCTATACAAGGGGACTTCATAAAGTTAGTAATTTAGTATTTATAAAATTATCCAGAAAGTTTTTTGTTGTTTCTGCCTCACTCCCACATCAACATTAATTTCTCTTGCATGGCCAGACTTGTGTTATGTATTGAAGTGTTCCAAGGAGTCATTTGTCTTACTAAGAAAGGATAAATTTCCTATGTATAAATGGTTTTCAGAAGCAACAGAAGTGAAAAATGCTGCAATTAGCCATTTCCAGAAGCGCCTTTCTTTGGCACTCTTTGCCACAGAGAAGGAATGTTGCTTCCACATTCTAGTATTCTAGTATTCTAGGGCAGACTGACATGGGCACCAGCTAAGCCCATCATGTACCCTCTAGGGTAATGAATCCTTCTGGCTTCACTGCAGTGCTCTGAGGCATACTTCTATCGCTTATCCTACATATGGCATATGCATTCCATACTAAATGTACACTTGATACAAAAATGGAAATGCGTGAAATATGTAGGTGGGAAGCCTTCAAAACAGGAAACAGGTGTCAAAGTTGCATTACTGTTAACATTTGAAATTTACTCATTTTCTTATGACATAATCACTTTAAACAAGCTCCAAATATGAAACATTAAAACAGAATTTTAAAGGTGAAAATTAATTTGTCACCTGCTTTGTCAGTTTTCTTACCTGATCCATGAAATTCCTTGCAAAATTAAGATACAGAATTTAAGCCTGATTAACAAATACCAATTTTATTAATGAAATCCCTGGTTTTAATTGTTAAATAGGAAAGAAATCAAAATTAAATGCATAGCAGGAAACAATCTCCTTTAATGTTCTAACCCATTGGTTTATCACATGCATTTTAGACTAACTGTACTCGACCTTTACTCGAATAATAGCTGCCCTAAAGCTTGAAGAAATTAGTGTATTCATACTAAGATATAATACAGCATGCCTCACATTTCCCTTGTAGCTTACAGTGTGGCCACAAGACAAGTTTGTCTTAAGCTACCGTGTAGCTGAAATAAAATGGAGAGTATATGAAGCCAACACTAAAGTGCACAGCTATGAGTAACAATTCGACCCCAATTACTTTGTATCTCTGCTTCTGCATTTCCAAGTACAACAGACTAGCAGTGTGTTCCTCTTGGTGCCTCACAGCCAGCCCTTCTAGCAAAGCAGAACTGTTTGTCTCCAGTAAAAATGTAAAAGTGCCACAAAATGTCAAATCTATCACAAAGAAGATAACTTTTCTATGAGATGTATAAAACATATGCAGACAAATAAAACCTACTGAAAATTAAATCCAAAGATGTTTATTTAATCATCCTGGTGCACTTATCTGAGGAAAACCAAGAATAAACTGCCTTTATTTTTTTTATCTTTTAATAATCTATGAAATTTACTGTCATCTGATTTTCCCTCATTTCTCTTGAGGATTCAGACATACGTGAATGTTTTCCTTCTCTTCCAGGGAGATAGGATATTGTTTTCCCTTAAGTTTCTGCACCAGTTTTCTCCTATGTTAGCTAAAATTGACCATAGAATGGTTTGGGTTGAAAGGAACCTTAAAGATCATCCAGTTCCAACCGTTCTGCCATGGACAGGGACACCTTCCACTAGACCAAGTTTAATATTGGTGTTCTTCTCCAGGGAAATTTTTAGTAAAAGGTAAAAGATTCATGCAATCTGAAGAGAAACCAGAGTATTAACTGATGCTCTTAGTTGATTGCAACTTCATTCATTTCAACAGAAAACATGTCACTACTTCCACTACTGATTTTGGCCTAAAATAAAGCCAGTAAGTTCTCATTTTTACTATGCAATATCCAGGAGTTGAAACAAACAAAAAACCCCAAACCAACCCACCAACTAAAACCTCATAAGACTTGCTAATTACATATGGAAAACACAACTAGATTTTGATTTGCAATAATTCGGATATGTATGCATGTGAGAGCATAATCTGAAAGGGATCAGTTAAAAAAGACCTAAAAGATCTAAAGCAAAATGGGAATTGCAGATGCTGCTTATATTTCTTTTTTTTTTTTTTTTTTTTAGTTGTTGAATGTAACATTTCTAGAAACCTGTTTTCTATATAACATTGAATGCAAACAGATTGTTTAAACTATGAAGTAGTTTTAATTTATGAGCTTAAGAGATTTTGTACTATTCAAATCATAAGAGGAACACATCCTAGCTCTAAGTGGTGAATGTGGATCTATGGGCATCTGTACGGTGCTGATGAGGGGATACCAGTTACATGAACCAAAACTTAATCTTCATGTTTAGTTGTGTGTATAGTTTGCTTTGCATCTTCACTTTGGGATAGGTATATCACTTTTCTATTCTGGCTGTAAAAAAACGAAAGTCACTGGAATTTTGACTTCAGCAGGTATGTTTTCAGCTGTATGGAATTCTTCAAGCCCGAGTTTTTGGGTTATCAAAATGGATAACTTCTGAAATTGAATGTAAAAAAGTGTTGTAGATTTCACTGCAAATAATGCAAGTATGAAGATGATATATTCTGGAGAGATATTTCATTACCAGCGAATGTAGATTCCCTGCTGATGTGATATTTTTTTGTTATGGTGTCACTGGGAACACAGTTCTAAACAAAACACTTCAAACAACAAGAGGAATTATTTGTATGAAAAATTAACTTTTCTGAATTTTCTGTATCTACCATTAAATAAGGAATATTAAATAAGGGTAACAAAGTGTACCATTTGGCTAAGAAAATGATATTTGCTTGTAAAACACTTGGTGTCTGTATAAAACATTTATAATGGACATTTTTTTACATTGAGTTCTGAGCAAGTTTTAGTTTGTCTCTCTCGTTCCCCTCACCCATTTTCTTCTTGTAATAATGTAGTTAATATTCCCAAAGTTTTCCTATATGGTTAAAATTATTCCAGTCTACTTCTGCAGAGCAGGTAGCTTCCTGTTCTACAAACGTTTACAGCATAATCCCATGCACATGTATTTACTACATAATCCATCACAGAGTTCAAAGCTGATGAAAGGAAAATCACTGTTGATGAATGGCATATGGCCTGGTTTAATTTAATTTTCAGCCCTCTACCCTAGTGCAGTTTGCTGGTTTACAGTAAATCTCATGAAAACTGCTGCATAATATTTTTACCAGCTGTTATTCCATTAAGAGCACATCAGATTTCTGCTTTTTTTTTCTTTTTGCCTTTTTTTAAAAAGAAAAATATTTTGCATCAGTTGATAAGAGTTAACCTGCAGCAATGTAGCACTCACCTTTCTTTGCTTTAGCTCCTTAACAAGTTGGAAAATCACACTTGTAGGGGGAACTAGAAAAGCATGACATTTGGCTTTTCTGAACATAGATGCATAGCATCAGTGCAATAAAATATAGCAAATATTTGCTTGGCAATCTATTTTGCATACGTAGCAAGGAATGGAAAATTATTATATTATTTGCTTTGTTTGATTAGGTCTATCTACAGAGCTAACGTATGGTTTTATGCAGATAGGTTTTTTTATTAACTGGGACAGACTGTACCTCTGCCTGCCTAATGTATTTTAGGAACCAGTAGTTTGCTTGAAAAATAGTCTGTGGCTCTATGAAGTTAATTTCTTAAAAAACTTTAAAATTTCAGACGCTTTGGAGAAGTGTAGATGGTTTGTGAATTCTTGGAAATGGCAACTGAAAGAAAAAATAGTCATTATGGCACTGAGCATGTCACCTTTTGATGCTTTCTGAGAAGAGGCAATATCTTATGTTACGTTCTGATAGCAAATGGCATATTTTTTTTTGCAGAAGAGTGATGCTTTTGCCAGGCTAGCATTTGCTTAATTTTGAATCTTACTTCATCCATACTTAAGGTAAAAGAGCAGCCTAAATTGAAATTCCTAACAGTCGTCTATTTCCTGAAAATAGGCAGAAGAAGCTCTGTGTCATCGTTTAAGCCCAGTTGGCAACTCAGCCATGCAGTCCACTCCTCTCTTCCCTCTTCTTCCCCCTGCTCCCTGACGGATGGGGAGGAGAATCAAAAGAATGTAACTCCCACGGGTTGAGATAAGAGCAGTCCAGTAACTAAGGTATAACACAAATCACTGCTGCTACCAC
>JBCJKH010038885.1:0-10902 GCA_039877255.1 Loriculus beryllinus
CTTGAACACTGCCAGGGATGGGGCAGCCACAGCTTCTCTGGGCAACCTGTGCCAGGGCCTCAGCACCCTCACAGGGAGGAATTTCTTCCCAGTATCTTATCTATGTCAAGACCCACCCTGAGCTACAATTTCCCATTTTCAGCTCTCTGAAAACATGTAGGAATTTTCCTGTGAGAAGCATCAAGTAATTTGCTCCCTTTCGAAAGAGAAGAGGGGAGGGGAATAAAATCTCTCTTCTTCCTTTAGCCTCTGAAATGCATCATCAAGCATCCCAATGGGAGCCAAGAAACAATCATGCTGAACCACACCTTCAACGAGTCGCAGATAGAGTGGTTTCAAGCTGGCAGTGCCCTGAACAGAATGAAGGAGCTGCAGCAGAAATCCAGCTAAATGTGCACAATGTGCCCTGTGCACTGGACTCGATTCCGCTTCGGCATTTTCATCAAAGTGCAATTCCATGCCTCCTGTTGGAATAAATGTCTGATCAAATGTAACCATAGCTTCCTTTCGTTATGGTACTTCCTCTTCACTGACACTATGAAAAGGGAGTGCAGCTAGGCTTACTTTTGTCTTTTAAACTCCCTTTTTCTATTTTGGCTCAGTTTCAGTTGTCCCACAGTTATTTATATTTGGAAATGACCGGCTAAGGTGGGTTTTGTCTGTTCAGTTGGTTGTTTTCTGCCCATTCATTTTACTGATGGCTAAAGATTAAAAATGAAAATAAAGAATGTGACCATCTCTTCTGACATGTGTTACTGTATTCATAAGCCTGCTCTTCAGCCCCTGCTTCCCTGTCACTTGCTGAAGAGTGGGAAAGAGGTGCTTGAAGATACGGGATGGTACCTGCCTTCTCCACAACAGGAGCCTGAGGTTGAGGAATATCCTGTTAGAACAGCATGTTAATCCATGCAGGTACCAGCTCCCTTCACTTCTGGGAGCTCTGACCCTGTCAAATGAGAGCTGAGCTGCTTGGAGGTACCTAGGCTGTTTGCTACCCCACAACAGCCCCTTGTGCTGCTGAGGCTCTAACTTACTTCACCCTGATCTCCACTGCTACAACCAGCTGGGTTTCCTGCAAGCAGTTTCCTCCATGGCTGGATGATTCCATGTCTGAGCACCACTGCACTACAGACAGCACTCTCTAAGCTTATTGTCTGAGCAGATGGACCTCAGTTACTATGTGAACCTGCAGAATTCCAGGCTCCCTTTTAATTAGGGCAATGCACCAGGAATAACAGTTCAGAATTAAGGGATTCTAACAACACCGCAGGGAGGGTGCTGGTGACTCAGGCTTTGTTTTCCCAGTTGGAGGTTAAGCAGGCCCACTATCCCAGGGAATTACAGCCCCTTCCTGCCAAATGTGCCTGGCTTTGTAATTATGTGTAGCATCACTCTCTTGGCAATGGGCCCTGCATAGATTTTACTGTTTTGTTCCCCCTCTCCCCTTTTACTGCTGTCAGGGAGGGTGATGGCAATTGTTTATTATTGGCTGTCAGAGAAAAGTGTTGGTTGCAACACTGTCTGCCTTGAAATCCAAGCAGCTGAACTGCAGGAGGCAACTCTTCCCTTCCTGTTTGTCAGGAAGCTAATAGTTTCCCCCCACAAACTGAACAGGAAGGCAGGCTGTGTGGTTTTTACTATTTATTCCATTTCTTGTATTAACACACCCCCACAAACAAGTATTTGGCTTGCTTATAGCAGCCTTGGTCCACTTCAGTTCATAATTACGTATTTTCAGTTGAACTCCTGCAAAGTTTTTAGCTCATTCTACATAAATACAGCTCGTACAATAAAGTATTTCCATTCAGCACAATAAGCAGCCTGTAGCATTCCACAGTGGTCATCTTTACAGAACCCAAGTTACTTTTAGGTAAACTACTATCATTACATTCTTTTTGGCCGACTTCATCCATGAATGAACTTCCTATTCCCAGCAGAACACTACCATCACCACCACCTCTCCTGGCAGCAGCATTTTCCAGGTCTCAAGAGTACCACACCTCCATTAATTCCAGTGTTTTGCTGTTTCATTTCCTGCCAGAAGAAGGGCAGATTTCTACCCCTCTGAGAACAAGCTCTCAGCCCAAGGAAGCAATCCTCCTTGACAGGCATTCTCTCCTGCTTTCACCCACTGAAGGCAACTCCCTTCTTAATTCAGACAAGCAAAGACCTCCCCAGTTTTCCCTGCAGGGCAGGAGACCAAAGCTCCAGCTGAGTTTGTTGCTGCTGCACTCAGGGATTTTTGTGCCTGTAAATTCACTTTTACAGATCAGTGAAGACATTTCTTGAAAGCAACTTGTCTCTTATCTGGCAGGCTGGAAGCTGAAGGGGAAAACACAGAATGGCAGGTCTAATTTCTCATTCAGCTTCAGAGGAGCAATGAGCACCAGCAGGATCCCATTATCCCCCAAATATCCACCGGAAAGACTTTCTGTGGAGCAGGCTCTGATGGCAGCTAACTGTTTGTCCACCACGACAGGAGGCCCAGGCCTGGCTCACTGATGGAGCCCTGTTCACGGAGAGAAGATGAGAATGTGCATGAAGAATGCAGGAGGAAATGCATCAGAATTTACTATCTCACCCCCCTGAGTTATGGATGAGCTACTCACATTATCCCTCTCAATCAGAGCCTTCCCAGCACTTGCACAGGCTCCCTGAAGCCTTGTCAACACTACCCCCAGTGTTCAACACTTGAAATTCAAGCACTCATTCCACCTCCTGACTGCCTCTACATTGTTCATTGGTTTAGATCCATCTTCCTCTCACACTGTACTCAGATGGGTCTTATGCCAAAACATGGAATGGGAAAGACAGTTCAGCTGCTGTGGAAACCTTGATGTGGTTCTCCCAGCACTGTACGTCTCCTGTGCTCACTCCTACGTGCAGAGCCTGCACCCACAACCTTCTTTAAATCAGCCCCCCAGGAGGAACTCTACCAACAACCACAGAGTGTTCCAGTAAAAACAGACAGCAAACATAGAGCAGCCACAAGAACAATCATCTCGTTTCTCCCCTTTTCCACTCCTTTCCTTCTATGACTCTGCTTCACTACCAGCTTAAAGCAATCCGTTCCTCAGGGAAGGGATGCTCTTTTAGCCATAGAATAAACCCACAGCATTCACAAAGCTGTATGAATAATGCACATAGTTACCACAAGAGTGTAGGGTGCCTCTTTCTTCTGGACTTCTTCCGTGGCATTGGAAGCAGAAGCCTCTGCAGAGCTTGGACCCGTCGGGGATGTATCAACAAACGTCTCATCCACGACTCGGAAGCGGATCTCCTCCCCAGTGTCCATGTAAAGGTCGTGGGCCCCTTCTTCTGTCTCATATTCCCACACCCACACCTGCTCTGCTTCATCGCTGGCCATGCCAAGGGTTAAGGAGGGGAACTACCAGTGTTCTGCCTGACAGATCACTTCCTGACAGCTTTGAGAGCAGACTTGATTCAAAGCCTTTTCACTATTCTTTCTCCAAGGGCAGTGCACTCTCCTCAGTGATCATCTGCACAGAACCCCCGTCTGGTTTCTGATTTTCCTGCTTCGAGGTGTATGCTGCAGGGCAGAGTTTGGGTTACCCCCACCCCCCATAAAAAACAGCAACAAGAACGACTCCCAAACAAGCCCCCTCAAACCCAAGAAGACCTCACCTTAAGTGCATTACACACACGATGTCTTTTGACATCACATAATGTGGTAGAACCTGCATCCTGCCTCCAACAGCAGCCAAGACTAGAGGCAGGGATTAAAACGTGGTTGTTCAGGGGCTGCTGCCATTCATTTCCATTAGCAGGCACAATGATCCTGCAAACCCCTGTCTGGCTGTGATAACAGTCTGCAGGACTTGCCCGACACAACGGCTTAGCTTCTGCCACTGAGCACCTCCATTGTTGCAGCAGTGAATGCTGTTGGGCCAGCACTGCACAATCCTTTGAAATGAAGTAGTAAAGTTATCAAAGGTGATCAAGGGATACAACTTAGCTGGCTGCTGCAGGGATTCTGGTGGGATGACAATATCATCAAAGAATCCAATAGAAACTGTGGAGAAAAGAATTTGATGAAGACTGAAACAATTCTTTGCAAATGATGTACCATAGGGATTCCTCTAGTGCATTTCTAGACTCATTCTCCTTCCTCTTTCAGGAAGGAGGTGGTGCAGGAATTACTCTTTGAGCCACAACACTCAATTTCAATTGGCAGCAAAGCAACCACCCAGCTGAAAGTCCATAAAGCAACAGAGGGCACAGTCTGTGTGCCCACTGAGAAAGGAAAAGGCTGTTTGGAGCAGGATTGGAAATGAAAGTGTTCCAAGAAATGAGTCAGATGCTATAGAGGTTTGTGACAGAAAATTGCTTAGAAATCACAGATGTAACTTATCAAACACAGACTAATATAAAGTTAGAACAGCCCCCACCTCCCCCCTGAGATTTCACAATGCTAAATTTTATCAGAAAGTGGACATGGCCAAATTCAGCAACACAAGCAGCCAGGATAATCTTATTGTCTTGGCTTAGCAACAGAGCAGAGGAGCTCGCCTCTGTGCAGCACTCCTACAAGAAAGGAAAGCAACTCATCAATTATGTATTGCCTGAATCTGACAGCACTTTGTGCTCACAAAGACATTTTCCTGCCATGTTTTTAGGTACAGGAAACAACCACGGATTTGCAGAGCACTGTAGGGAAGATCTATCAGATCAAGAAGATACTACCACTTTGAAAAAAGAAGTTAACTGAAGCAAGAGAACAAATCCAGTCTATGCTCCAAATGGGGCTGCCTGTTCTTGGGCACGCACATGAATAACAAAAGGAGAGGGAAGTGCAGACAAAACCATTCAGGGCAGGGGAAGCTGCCAGGCTCAAACTACTTCAGATCAGAGCAGTGCTACAGGCCAGCAATAGTCTTTAACCAGGCTACAGACAGTGCAATACCACCTGAAGTCACAGTATCTCAACAGCCCCAAGAGCTCTGCAGCTTGCGTGCCCCCAGCGTTAGCAGTTGCGGTTTACCGTGAACACCATCCTGACTGCAGCTTTTAATCTGTCCAATGAGGATCTCGTCCAAGAAGGGATGGAAGACCACATAGCGGAAATGCACTTAAAAAGAAAACAGACCATTAATAATATGCCTATGTTAGTGAATTAGATTCCTTCCATGGGCTGGCAGCCATTAAAACAAAATCCCACATCCTGTATGCCCTCTAAAATGCTTCCCCAGTTTCTTTGATGATTTCCTTACAGGCACTGATTAGATAGAAAAATGGGAACAGGAGTTAAGATTCCAAACTAGCTTGTAGGAGTTGTTGCCCAGCAGTGCCCTGCTCCCAGGTCCTCAGTCTTGCCAGAGTTTAAGATCACAGGATGAAGCTGTAAGATGAAGAACATGGAGTGGGGCCTGTGCTAAAGTTATGATCTGAGCATTCCTGCACAATGCTCCAAGGCCAAGAGTACCAGTCGAAATTATACTTTCTCCTAATACTTCTGCTCCTTTGACCTTTGTCAGCAATGCTGTATTTTCTTCAGATAAAATAACTGATAGCACATATTAACAGATTAAGGTACTCTTAACATAACTGGATTTTTCATCCAGTTTAAATAACATGTTTCTAACTAAGCATTTTGCCTTTGTAATTATTAAAATGCTATACTAAACCAATCTTACCTGAACGATGCTATGGGCAATTGAACATAATTTTAGCTGTCTGTACTCAATGCTCCTCTTTTACATAAAATCAGTTACGGTACCTTAAAGAAAGAGTTATTACTTCGATTTATCAAAGTCCTACCCCAGATTCTGAAAGCAGACTTTTTCCCAAGCTCAGAGAGAATATATCCTCTCATTTTCGGCTCAAGGAGTCGTTCAAAGTTAAGAAGCTAAACAGAGATTAAAGGAAGGAGGAAAGCCTGCCATCCTCCTTAAATTATTGGAGAAAGCTTTTATTTGAAGGGAGCAAGTTCTCCTGGAGTTAAAACTTGGACAAAGGGAGCCACATTCAGTCAGTCAGGTTTGCTTCTAACAGGAAACACTCCATTTGCTCAAGCTCCACGTCCACAGTGAAAACTGAAACTGAAAAAAAATGCATCTCTTTCCAGTTTAAATAAACTTATTTTAACTTTAAAGATATGACAAAATTTGGGGTTATGCATTGACTTCCAGTTTTCACTCAGACAGATTTGCCAGAAGTCAAAGCAAAGAAATTAGTCATTCCTTATTTAAAACAAAAAGCCACTAGACGTGTATGCTGAACCAGATATGTCTAAGGCTCAAAGATGTAGCAAAACTTCCAGCTAGGAAAACAGCATCAGATGCTGTCCAAATGCTTTATGTAGAAAGGTGTTTCAATATTCTAGCTAAAGAAAATAAGCTTCAAAAAGAAACAAATACTAAAAAAACCCCACAAAATAATTAATACAACTGACTTTCTACATGCAGATTTCCAATCATTTTAAACTAAATTAACTTTTTCCTCACTCCCCCTCCTACATCTCTAGTGGTAAAACAGAGATGGACCGTTGGAGAAAGCTAACAGGCTATTTAAAGCTATGTTTGTACCCAAAAAGTGCGAAAAAGGGACTTTTGCCATGTTTGTCTTGCCCTCCTTATAGGAACGGAGTTAAGGCGACGAACTTCAGAAATTCCTTTAAATTCACTTTCCTTAACAATTGAACCCAGTTTACATTTACTAGATCACTAACCCTCTGCAAAACCAAGTAACTGAGGACAAGCACATACCTTTGGTATGAGATGCACCATCTCCAGGGAAAATGTATGAATCTTCCAGCTTTGTGATATCATACAAACAGATGCAGAGGCCGACGTTGTACACAACCTGCTCAAAGCAAATAATTAAAAAGCAGTAAACCCATCAGGTTACACCAAGTACACCATGACATTTGTACACTACACACACCTTTTCAAAACAAGGCCGCAGAACAGTGGCTGCTTCGGTACGCTCCCTTCAACAGCCCCAGCCCAAACCACACTGCATCGCAGGGGAACCCCAAACCTACCCAAGTGTTATGGGAGCAGTGTTTTCACTGGCACTGCAAAGAGCACAGCTACAAACAGAAACCCCTGGGGCAACTGTCGGTGGTGTGAAAACTTGATAGTTGTCAAGATAGCACAGTTGCCCACAGGCGTCATTCACCAGCCCTACAGCTTGTCCAAAATCTAAACATACCTTTTGCTAGAGTTACACTCTCAGAAGCCTCTAGGCTTGCCTTTGTCTTAAATTAAATAAGCTCTGGGGAGAGCCAAGGACAGCTCTTGGTTTCTCTACATCTGAGAGGGCTTCCCAGCATACACAATCTGAGGCCCCTATCAGTTACCAGTGGATGAGAGAAGACCTTCCTTTGCTTTTTGTCACTTGTCCCTATGACCTATGACTTGTCCCTATTCACAACCCCACATCACTTCAGGTTGCTCTTTTGAGCACCCCTCACGCTCCCTGCTTTGCACTGAAAGCCGCATACTAACCACAGTCCTGGGGCTGCAGAGACACAACACTTGTTTCTATCCTGCACCAACGACCAACTTTTTACTGCCACGCTGTATTTTGAGTACTGAGCACAGAGATTAACATCTTAATTTAACATATTAATTTTTCTTCCACTATTGCTGTTCTACACTTCAGACATAAGACAAAATTGTTCACTATGAGGGTGCTGAGGCGCTGGCACAGGTTGCCCAGAGAAGCTGTGGCTTCCCCAATCCCTGGCAGTGTTCAAGGCCAGGCTGGACACAAGGGCTTGGAGCAACCTGCTCCAGTGGAAGGTGTCCCTGCCCATGGCAGGGGGGTGAAACTGGATGAGTTTAAGGTCCTTTCCAACCCAAACCATTCTCTGATTCTACCTTCTCTTAAATTCCCCCCTCTGGATGGATTAGTTTATATCAGCTTTTCAGACCGAGTTTTGGATTGTTACTCTACATGCAAACAGCAGTTACTCTCAATTCTCTCCCATGCTTCTCTACCCCATCTAGTATCTCGTATTCCAATTACAGCAATAGCCATTAGAGAAAAGTCCCCTTTGAGATGATACACAGCTACCTGCTTACACTCTCCTGTATTTCAGTTACTGGGTGGCCTTCACATCTCATCTATTCTGCCACCTCTCATCAGGAACAAGAACACTCAGGGATGTTACGATGCTTTCACCAACCTATACATGACCCATGCTTTACCTTATTGGCCAATTTCTTGTTTAGCTCTTCCGCAATGGAATCGTTCAGTTTCCTCTCAAACTGCCAGGGAGCAATCCTCACTGTGTCCGTCATCTCCACCAGGACAAACATGGTGGCGGGCAGCACCTCTGAGGAGAGGGGCAAACACCAACAGCATCAGGCACAGGAACACTGCGAGGGCAGCCGATACCCCGACAACTGGGGAACCCCCAGTGCCTTGCACGGAGCTCAGCGAGGCAGCACCTTGGGTGTCCTGAGACAGGACATGGGGGTCTGAAACCGGGGAAGGGGGTTGAAGGCTGCACGCAACGGCGTGGGCAACCAGGCAGTCGCTGTTGAATGGAGCATGGGGACGGCACCGGGACGGGGACGGGGACGGGGACGGGGACCGGGACCGGGACCGGGACCGGGACCGGGACCGGGACCGGGACCGGGACGAGCAGCACCTCAACCTCCCCCTCACCCACCTGTTAGACGCGGACCACCACCACACGCTACCCGACCCCACAACACTTCCGGTGCCTCAGCCAATCGCTTCCCGCGGGAGGGCGGGCCCGCGTTGATTGACGGGGGAACTCCGCCTCACGGGACGTGGGGGAGGAACCTTTCTGTGAGCCCGCCCCGCGGCCGCCATTTTGTCCCTCCTCAGGGTTGGGGGGGGGGGGGGCGCGGTCCGTTAGCTGCCGTTAGCGGTGTGGGGCTGGCGGTGGCACCGGGGCGGGCTGGTGAGGGTCAGTATGAACATGGAAAGCCCCTCAGCAACCTGGCAGTCAGCGCAAGGCTGCGCTTTACCTGCCCCCCGCCCGGGTGTCTTCGCCGGGCAGTGGCTCCTGGGTGTAGGCTGATGTTTCACCTGAAGCAATCCCCAGTTGCAGTTGTAGTCACTTTATTTATCGTTTTCTTCTGCTTATCCTACAGGGCAGCAGAGGTCGAAGTCTGCACCTCTCCAAGAACCAACAGTTGAGCTGCTTGCCTACCTAAACAGCAAACCTGGGTGGGTTTATAGCCCACTTCCACCTAGAAGCCTGCTTCGGAGCAGTGACTGCCCACTACTGAGGTCAGGGTTATTGCCAGGGCCAAACTGACATCACATAGAGCTAACACAGTTTATTCTGCGCATGTATTAAGACCAGGCATTCTGCAGCGAGTCAAGCAGCATGAGGGACGGGAGAAAACAAGGGGGTGCGCTCCCGCCTGTGAAGAAATGAAAGGAGGCCGTTTGAAGTGTGCTTAAAAAAGGATCCACCAGGAAAAGCAAACATCCCTGGCTGACACTCAAAACCGCACTGTCAGCACAGCGCCTTTGATGCCGAGGCTGAGTGTGTCATCCCCGACCGCCCCCAGCAGCGCAGAGCGGGGCGGTAATGAGCGCTTTAGGTGAGGAATCGTGAGAGGTTGAGCTGCGTTGGGACAGGAGGGGGAGAACGGGGCGAGAAACACCATGGCTTGGCCTCATTAACAACATACCCGTCTCGGCCAAGGAGTTTCTGATCTCTGCGCAGCTATTCCCGTTTCACCAGGATCCGTTGGGTTGTGGGTTTGTCCTTTGTTAATGGCTGGTCTGCGCATGTTGGGCATGTTCGTGTTACATGGGCCCCGGAATGACTTTTCCCCTGTGGGCAACCTGAGAAGAGCAGCATCTTTATTCAAGCAGCATCCACCAGCTGAGCAGAGAGCCTGCTGCCGACACTGCTCTCTCAGAACACCTCAACACAAATCCCCGGTGCTTCTCACTCTTCCCGTCCTACTTCAGGGAGCCTTGCAGCGGCTCCTTCCTCCTGCACTGACCTCGGCGTGGCACAGTTTTTGCTGGCACGCGTGCCACATCGCTTGCTGTTCTGTCCTGGCTTCACGCAGCTCTGGCAGTGCGAGGTTTGACCTTTAGCTGGAGCACACGTTTTGGGGGTATCTGCAGCTATGTTTGTAGAAGAGAGAATAGTTCTGACCCTCTTCTGGGTCAGGGTTCTCTTCTGATGGCAGGGGAAGAAATAGCCTTTCTATCACACAAGGAGGTATAAGTTAGACACTTGATACTGCAAGGATACTTTTGTGTATAAGAACGGTAAGGTTAAATAGGGGCAAGGGTTCAGGGGAAGAGTAGGCTGAATAACTGAGAGAGCGTGGGAGATGGAGAGAAGTGGGTTTGGACAGAGTCCTAGTCACACTTCCACTTCTAGCCTGTCCTTGACATAACTTTTCTTGTGCTTCCAACAGCCGTGCCCCAGCAGGGGGACTTTGGGTACCTGATACAGAGCAGATGCATCTCCCATCACCCTGATCCACAGCCCTGTGAGCAGTGGGTCTGTGAGGCCTTGCTTCATACTTGCTTGTGCCTTATGGTTGGGTCTTTGGTGTCTCATAAAGTGCAAGCACCAAACAAGGTCTTCTGTGTTGGGGATGTGCACATTCTCTCTCATGTATCAGCTCTATGATTGCCAACAAGGGCTGAATGCTGCAGGCTGTTCTTCAGTAGGGTAACAGATTCCTCTTCTCTGCATAGCTACATATTTTGGGAACAATTGCAGGTACTTTGAGGAAAACGAGTTGAAATGTGTGGAGAACAAGCTGGCAAAGGCAGCACTGGGTGAGCTTCACTGCCTTAGATAGTAGGCTACAAACACCACCAGAGCTGAGTCGGGCTGGCCATTTCCCATCCTCTACCAGTAACATTGCAGGCTGTTCTTCAGTAGGGTAACAGATTCCTCTTCTCTGCATAGCTACATCTTTT
>JBCJKH010038888.1:0-10232 GCA_039877255.1 Loriculus beryllinus
AAAATAAAATAAAATAATAAAATAAAATAAAATAAAATAAAATAAAATAAAATAAAATAAAATAAAATAAAATAAAAGGCTTCCTGATAATGAGAGCAAACGTGAGAAAGGCGATGCTCTGATAAGACATGAGTCACATGAAGTGAAGCTGAAATATCTGGGACTGAATGATGATGCCCATAATGCATTCAACATTGTTCTTAACAGAATATCTCAAAACACACTACTGCAAAAGAAACCTCTTTTTTTTATGTTGAAATAACACGTTGATGTAAGAAACATCAGTGCCTTGTTACACAGAGTAGGAGGCAGCTGCTTCATCTATGCTTGTCATGGTGCAATTTGGTGATATAGCAATCTTTTTGCCTGTTTCTATGTTATTTTAATAGTATATTAGCAATAAAAACAAGTTATCTCTTTTCCATACTGTTTGATACATGACAGTTAATAAACAAATGACAGTGTTACTGGTGTAACATATCACAGACTCACAGATTCACCTATAATCATATCTCTAAAAGGAGACGTTAAGGTTAGTGTAATTCACAAAAGGTTCTCCATTGCTCACACCCTCCCTCAAGCGTGTGCTGCCAAGATTTACTTTCACATGCAGCCATTTTAAACTTTCTCCTGTGTAAGGACATGAGAAACCCATACTGGGAATAACTGCCAAGTTGCCAGAAACCAGATGGTGCCCTTGCACCCTGTTACAGGTAGCCTTAATCCTTAGCAACACATCCGCTCTCTCATGGAGAGGTCAAAGCATGCACGCAACTGTTGTGTCTCCATCTTCCCCTGCAAATGTTAGCCAAAGAGCTATCCTGGAGCCAATAAAAGCAACATGGGAAATATTAGGTGTTTTGGAAGTTATCCATAACACAAGATCTTTTCTTGCAGCTCAATGTCAAAAATCTCAGGCTCTCAGTTTTAAATCTTATCCAAAAGATAAAGGGAGCCCTTGCCAGGGCAAAGTAATACAAGCCAGCTGAAAAAGCTGAGATGCTGTTCTGGTATTACTTGAATTTCAGTTTCTTATCATTTCTATCCCCCTCTTAACTGTTTTGATATGTTTGTGCACTGATTTTTGTTGGTTTTGTCTCTACCCATCTCTCCCCCTATTCAACCAGCACAATTAATCACTAACGCTTAGAGTTTTATGAGTTTATGACTTCCTGGTGGAAGGGAAGCCATGCAGCAATAAATTCCACAAGAAGGACCAAACATGGCCAGTATTGGTTTTCAATCATAAACTGGTCACTGCTTTATGAAATCTCTCCATAGTCATCTCACATCAATCACGCCTTTTCCTACTTCCCCTGTATCTGGCTAACACTGCTCGACCTGCACAGAGCTACTTCACATCATCTGTTCTCATCTCTGTTCCCACTATATGGTTAATCTTTGCCTTTCCTAAATGCCCATGATCTCTAAACAAGGATGTGTTTTCCTCTATAAATACCTCTCCAGTAAGATCGTCCTCTTAGAACACAGAAACCCAAGGGTGGGAAAGGAGAGGGCATTTTTATTATGGCTCTAACAGCACACGATGTCTCCTATTCTCTGGGAAGGCACAAGAGCCAAGATTTGGGGGAGCACACTGAGGAAGATGGTTTGAGCAAGTCTAAGGGAGGCAACTTGTAAGAAAGCTCTTGTAAGCTGTGTGCTAGCCACTGAGGCATAGCAAGGCAATCCATAAAGGGGTTAGATTTACCATTGGACCTAATGATCTTGAAGGTCTTTTCCAATCTAAAAGATTCTATGTTTCTATAATACAGAAGAAACCTCCAGCTGCAAGCAGCAGAAGTGGTTTATAGTGTCAACTATTGTACAACAAAAAAAAAGCCCATAGTAAAAGAGATATTTCTTGTCCTGTGTTGAATACATGTGAATTAATTAAAAAAAAAAAGAAAAGAAAAAAAGGGAAAAAATATATGTATTTTTAATGTAAAAGCCAATAACAAGACAAGCAATGACATCATCTGCATCTAGGATCATCCACTAGGTTACAGAGAGCACTCTGGGGGGTGGAAGCAAACACTTTCTTGTAAATGAGGCAGCAGTTCATGCCCACACAGCCTCATGAATTTAATGGAAACAAACTACAGATGTTCTGAAAGAGGTTAATTAAGCATTTTATTCAGGGATTACAGAGTTCAAACAAAACACGTACCAAGCTTTAAATATACATGGAATTTCGAGGAAGTTGGGCTTAATTTACTATAGGTTTTGTTTCTCTGCCAGGCAAAAAAAGAAAAGCTGAAATGTAGAAATCAGACACAGCCTGTTTATAAGTAATAAAGATAATTATGTGGTGTGAATGCAGCCATCCATATTACAGTGAGAGGAAAACAGACACCCAGAATAAAGAAAACCCTTTGGAGTTTTAACTCACAGCCTCAACCCCAGGATACACATTCTGCTTACACTATATGGGGATCTGAAACTAAGTATTGCAAGTGTTAAATTAGCTAAAAACAGGAGAGGGAGAAATTTTCTCTGTGCAAAATGACATATGAGCTACCAGAACATCCTAAGAATCGTACCACGTAGTCACATCTGAAGGGACTTGAGTGACTCAAACTAATAATTTCACAGTTTGCATCAACAACTCTATGGCAATGTAAGCTATAATCAGTTATTTTAATCCTTCAATATTAATTATAAAAGCTGTTCACAAAAGAAAGCAGGAATGTATTATGCATTTTTTTCATGTTGAGATTCAATGTTTGAATAATTAACCATGCGAAGTTATGGTCAATTATATACACAGGGGTGAGGCGGGAGGAAGTTGTCGCACTTGTTCTTGTCGTGAGTAAAACTCATTAAGCCAGAAGGTTTGATACTGTTCCTTTTCACTAATTTG
The DNA here is from genome assembly GCA_039877255.1 of Loriculus beryllinus. Lineage (NCBI taxonomy): Eukaryota > Metazoa > Chordata > Aves > Psittaciformes > Psittacidae > Loriculus > Loriculus beryllinus. The sequence continues at coordinate 2,864 of JBCJKH010038888.1, forward strand.
GCTTGATCTGCTGCGGTGACACTATTCTGTCATGTTAATTCTGCGTGGCATAATTAACTGTGTACAATTTTAATAAGCAAGGGATACACTTTTCTACATCAGGCTTTGAGTCTTTAGAAGATTTATAAAGTCATTTGGTTTTAAATAATAGCGGGACAAGGAAATATAAATTCTGGGACTTACAGACTGTTTGTATGGTGTTATTTTTGTACTGTATACATTACAACTTCTATAACCCTGTCTATATAGAATCATAGAATAATTAGGGTTGGAAAGGACCTTAAGATCATCCAGTTCCAACCCCTTTGTCATGGGCAGGGACACTTTCAACTAGAGTAGGTTGTTCCAAGCCACTGTGTTCACCCTGGCCTTGAACACTGCCAGGGATGGGGCATTTACCACTTCTCTGGACAGCCGGTGCCAGTGCCTCAGCACCCTCACAGTAAAGAAATTCCTTAGATCTAACCTGAACTTCCCTTGTTTCAGTTTGAACCCATTCCCCATTGTCTTGTTGCTACAGTCTCCTATAAAGTGTCCCTGTCTGGGATCCTTTTATATGTGTGAGCATAAAAGAGAAAAACTTCTAGCTATCACATCCATACCCTGACAGCATTCTGTTCAGAATCACCTTGTTAACTCACTAAATGAAAACAAGTTAAACCTATTATGGAAGCTTTCTAAGGAGATTTGTTTTTTTCCTGGATTCTTGCAATAATAAACAGAAGAAATAAAAATTCATGAAACCACACCACCATATTTACTGAAAATTTCCAGATTAAAGGGTTTCTAAGAGCTGAAAGATTTTATTTGGACTGTTGAATGCTTTCTGGCACCAAGCACTTAAGCTTATTTCCTTGTTTGCTGGTTTGTAGAAGGTGTGTGTAGTATTTACTTTTTAATTCTGTTTATGTCAGCTGAAGAAAACCATTTAAGCACCATTTTTACTTGGGAAAATCCTGAGGGAATGGTTTAAAATGGTATTTTTGCTATGTATAGACTCAATTGTTATTTTTTAATCTATTGTTTGCTCAAGGATTTCAATAAGGCTTTGCACACATCTCTTAGTTAAGTCTCTTAGTGAGTGCTCTTGGGTGAGCAGGCAGGTAGTATCAGAGGAGTTTTGTGCATGAGGAACCAAAGCAGAAGGAAGATAAATCAGCGAAGTTGTCCATGGCACAAGCAGGATGACAATCAGGTCTAGTGAGCTCCTATCCTGCGGCTCAAAGGCGCAGCAATCTGTTTTAAGTATTTCACTTAGGAAGAGTCATTTTCCTGACATAGCAAAGCTCAAAAAACCACTGGAGTTCCCAGGCCACTTCTTGCAAAGCCTGTGTTTTAATTAACATTTAGCTAAGGGAACTCGTGCAAGTATTTTTACGGGCATAGCTAAAACCCTCTTGCCTGATGAATGACGATATTGCATCCCTCTTCAGCAGATGGATTAAATGGGAGGTATAGTGGGATTCAAATGACTATCTTGGCTTCAGAGTGTTAACTATTTCATACCTAATATAAAGACTGAACTGCTTCACTTCCCACTGTCTTTATTACAGAAAACAGTAGGTGCATATACAGCATTTATCTGGGGGAAGAGCTTTGAATGAATGGATGATCAGAAGAGGTACAACCAAAAATATTGATCCTGCAGCCTGTATTTCTAAATATAGGATGGATAGCACTACAGGGCCTGGCTGATATTCAAACTTTAATGCCAACTTCTCCAAGATTATAATGTCATTAATGGATTAAAGACTAACAGCTACCTACAAAAGTGGAAGGCAATATTTTTGTCTGAAGTCTGTGGATTCAGGTTTTCAAATTTACCTACTTGTTCCTGCCAAAATCTAACCTCACCCAATCCAAAAGCCTTAAAAAATTGATTTTTATGGGTTTTTTATGCTTTTTTTCAACATTAAAACAATATGCTTTGACCTTCCAGTTCCAAAAGCTGTTTCTTGCCAAAATTAACTCAATTTTTTTAGGGAGAGTTTAAAAAACGGTTAAGAGAAGCTTGAAATGAAAGGTGACATGACCGGGCAAACAAAAAGATGTTTTTCTGCCTGACATGTTTCTTTTTAACTTGTTGGAACCACCAATGAACCAAATCTGCATTTTATTCATAAACATCTACTCTACAAAATGCATAGTCTTTAAATATCAAAGCACTTATTCTGGCAAGTTAAAGAAGCATGTAATAGCCCATTGACTTTAGCAGGATTTGGCAACATCAAGTGTCCCACTGGAGGACAGAAAGAGTGAGATAAAGTGTTTGGAGAGGAGGTCACACATGGATAGGGATGCTATTTATTTATTTATGTTTAAACTGACCTAAGGGAAAACTTCATATTTTGAGAAATCTCTTACTGCGACCTTTAATCATGGCATTTAAAGTGTACAGAGAGCTGGGAAAACATAATATAGGGAACAAAACTGTAGTAGGAACTCGTGAAGATGATATAGAAGAATTTTCTTGCTTTGCTTTCTAAACCACCGTGTGCCATACACAAATTAAATAAAGCATTCATTTTCATCTATTCATGTTGTTGCTCCTACCACCATAAAATTGAGCAACATCCAGAAATACAGCTATAAGACTGGCATCTCTGGTTTCATGACTGACATCTGCATATATACTTGTCTATGGGCTGCTGACTCTAAAGTCAGCCTTTGTATAAGGAATCAGCATCTTCATGAGACAATTCTTCCAACTGAATGTAGAAATACTATGAAATGCACCTCCCATTGTTAACTGTGTTGATGTAATTTACTCAGCTGTAGTCAAGATGAAGTATCTATGTCTTATACATGTCAACCATATGAATGCTTTGCCAAGTCAGTAAAATCATTATATAGACCATTAACAAATTCCATCTATGTGTAATCAACAGTGTTGTACTCTGTGCTGATGAAACTACATGGTTTTCCTCTGGATAAAACAAAGTGTTTCAGGAGAAGGATGCTTTTGCCAGCAAAATCTGTGACTGCTGATGATGCTTCTGTCCTTGCAGTTGTGTCAATCATGGACTGCACACCTTGGGCATCCTTGTCAGACACAACTATGCTGACAGCAATCTGCAGCTCACAGATGACTTGCAAGATAGAAATAACTTCATTTGATGTGCTATTGCTCCAAGCAGAAGTTGTTTCTGTGTTGGATAATTCCCATTGCCATCTGACTTGGCCTGCTGACCCCAAGAGCTTAAAATCCTGGAGAACAGCCCTGATTTCTCTACCCTAAACCCAGCTCCAATACATGGCATTAATAAATACAGACCATTCCTCTACAAAGATGGTCATAGCAGTCCCTTTAAATCTACCCAGCTACAAATTCTTGTACCTGTGCCAAACCCTGCTGTTTAACGAGATGTAAAAAGGCACAAGTAAAACAATGTAATTGAATTAAATATAGGAAAGGATTAGGTTGAATACATGGGAAAACTTCCTAGTGGCAAGAAGCTGACTCAGGGGGGCTGCACATGGGTGTAGAGTTTTAGGCACTGGAGAACTGTGTTCCTCAGGTACAAGAAAATAGAAGAGGGCAAAATAAAGTCAAGTCTAATTAGCTTAGAGATTCACATGGGAAGCAGCCATATGGGTCTGTGCAGCTACAGCTCTTTGAAGTGAGTTAATTGGTTTGACCTGGTGCTGATTACAGCTTTTAGAGATGGTAGAATAAGTCTGGCTTTTGGGGAAGAGACTTAAGCAAGGAAAATGCACAACCCTGAAAAACTGAGTGCCCACAAAAGTCACGAGGCAGAGAGTGACTTTAAATCCTCAATATAAAACACCTTAAATAATTCAGTAATTAGGGTGGATGGTGACATATAATCTGGCCTCCTACGTCAGTTATCTAACCTACTTCCAGCCATAGCATCTCAATTCCGAATGATGCTGCAACTGCTGGGTCATCAAAGACTTAGCTATACTTAATCTTGACAAACGTTTCACTAAATTAAACCTTCATACACCTATGTAACTCTTTATTTGCTTAAAATAAAGACACGCTGCCTCTGTAATGAAGACTGCCTCAGTTTTATGTAGTGAGGCTTAGCTTATGGTATTATTATTATTCTTACTTCCAGCTCTGCCCAGTATCAATTCTTCTTGGCCAGACTGAGACTTATGCAAAATAATCCAGGGACAATCTTCTCACCATATTTACTCCTCCTCAGTTTGTGGAGTTGTTCCATTGTTGTATCTAGTAAAATCAGAAGTGGGTCATACTTTGATGGGAACAATAAGTGTTATTTCGAATTAGAACCAACACACTGGCAAATCTGCTACTGCATCAGCCTGTCTGAGACTAGCTTAGTGATTTCTTTTAGAAACTATAGGGAGCACAGTGATTCCTGTTAGCATTTGATCAAGCTGAAAAAGGAATTATAAAGAGTTTTCTTGGATGTTTTTACCAGGTGCCCATTTTTTTCCCAGGGAATGAGCCCTACTATAAAAGGACATATTCACTATAATCTTTTGTAAAAGCACATCTGAGAAGGGGAAAATGTACTATTAAAAGCTTAACATATGCACTTGCTTTCATGCATATTTATGGTTTCAACTAATTTTGAGCACAGCCCTATTCTGTGGCTAGTTTGGTGGCTCTTCAAGAGCCTGTTACATACACCAGGCAGTAACACATAGCTTTTGTGTTTTGCTATGAGACTGCCAAAATCTGATTCTCAGACCTGAGTCCTCCCTGATTTCAGCTTGGTTTGGGATCATCCATCTTAGGAGAGCTTTCTTAATCTAGCTGTGGCCTCTTCTAATTCTCTTAACTCTTAATCTGCTACCTTCTAATTCAGAGTTTCATAGAAGTTCCTTATTAATAGGTGATACTTTAAGGACATTGCTGCAAACAAAGTGCACTTCTCAGTTTACCATTTCTAGGAAATCACACTCAGAATGACATACACATTAATAAAAATATCATCTCAAAAAGAACTGACTTAACCTTCCTTCCCAACCATACTTCTTCTCTCTTACATATTTCTACTGTCAGATGCATGGCACAACAGGGCTGTCTCTCGCTTCCCAGTGAAATGAGGTCCCAAATTCAATGGGGTCCCTGATATTGTTGATGTCAAAATCACTGTGTAAATAGTAAAATACAGACTCAGGGAGGTGAGGAAGCCTCTTTCTGCCATGACAGAGGAAGTCAGATTCATTCCACAATGAAACCTGAGTGGGCTCACAGGACATGATTCCTGTATCTGCAGTGTATTAAGTCATGCACCCAAATTCCTTAAATCATATTTGTTTTTTTCGTTATAAGCAGGGCAATAAAATCCCAAATCATGATGCTAATGTTTAACAACCCACGTGGTTACTTTTCTTACTATAACTTCTTGTTGGGGATTATTTTGGTTGTTTGGGTTTTTGGTTGGTTGGTTGGTTCGGTTTTCTTGCCATTGATACTCTAATAAGAACTTCACTTCCGTGAAGAAAAAAAACCCAAACCAAAATAAACAAGACCAAATACAAACTAGAAATGTATTTGTTTTCAGTAAACAATATTCATCTAAATCCTCTATCTGGAACTAAGTAAAGTGGAAGACCAGCCAGCAGTTCATGAGTTACAAGCAAGACAGACTCCTGACATATCCCAGGGCACACGTACCTTCGAAACCTACCACAAATTCCATGTATCTATTGAGCGAAAGGTGTATAAACATTGTATTATTCCACTAATCTACCTGTTCATTATACTATTGAGACTATACTACCCTGTGACATTTTTCAGTTAATTCCCACAGTGTATAGTTCTAATGCATACACTACAAAAGAAAAAAATGCTGTCTGCTTTTTCCCTTGTTGCTTACTTTTGCAGCAATGAGTACATTTCTAAGGCTTGGGTTCCAACTCTGTAATTCCCATGACTGCTCTTATTTCATGCCCACCTGCTTTTGGCAGATCATCCAGTGCTGTTTCCATAGAGCTTTTATGATATATGGAAGAAATAGTTGAGATTGTTGCAAGCCACAGAGTGAGAGTATAAAGCATATTGAAGGTCACACAATTATAAAGGATAAGAGCAACTAGCACCTAAATCAAGCAGAGACTTGGGTCTGCAGAGCTGCACTTTTGAGCTCAGCTGAATCCAGCCTTCAGAAGGACCAGACCTGATGCAATCAATAAAGGTGCTGGAAGACAAAGGGTTGCATAGGATAGGAACTTCACGGCACATGTGGGAGAAGGATGCAACATCCATTATCCAGATACTTGTCCTTGCTCTTTCTTAGTGACCACTTTGGCGTTTGTCAAATAGCTGCCGTCACTGTGGCTTGCTGTAATAAAGTGGGTACTACTGGAAAGAAGGAGTTGACTTCTTCAGGTTGCAAGGCTATGTCTGTATGGTTGTCATAACCAAACAATAAAAAGGCTATTAATGCAAGTCCATCATGTATCTACGAGCAGAAGATTTGGTTTCACAGCCCATGCTGGTAAACCATCATTATTACTGACCTAGTTAGACTAACGTGCATTCATGTTGTCAATCTGCTGTTCAATTATACGATCTCCGTTGAAATAATAAATGTAAACCAGTAAGATATTTCAATGACATGTATAACAGGGCCATAGAGAGCAAAGATAAACGCAAAATGAAAAGTAACCTCACTGAACACTTACAAATGGGCAGTAAAAGGGCTTCTTCTCATAAATAGCTAAGAGTTAGAGACAGCTATTTGTCCAAGCTAACCACTATAAAAAAATGAAGCTTGTTTAAATATAGCATAAGTGTGTGTGGGGGAAAGCCTGGCTGAGACATACCACCCCAGACATGAATATATTAGTCTTCTCCCTAGGGAAGAAAGGCAATGTTTAAACTTAACATTCTGCTAGTAATTTAATGGAAAATCATAAAGAAAAGAAAAATCCTTTGTGCTATTTAGGGCAAAGAGCCAAGTCTTTATTTAAAAGGAAATACATAACAATTGTAATTCACAAGAGGCTGTTTTTATATACTTGTTCAATACAATGCCTAAAGCAGCCCTCAGAAACAAAAGAATGAAAATCACCCTTAACTGTTTCTAGAGCTTGTTATCTTCTTTCTTGTCTTTCTCTGAGAATGAGATACTCCTAATTCTGCAGCAGGGAACTAATCCAGAAACCTATTATAGAGTGAGAACCCTTCCATTGACTCCCACTAGGCACTGGGAAGGTGGATCTGTTCCTCAGTTCTGTGAATCCAAGAGTATCGTCCAGCTATAACATCCACCACACAATCCCATTGTGTCAGACAAGTATCTGTGCTTACTTTTTAAAGCAAATGCATCATAATTAACAAGAAATTCCCCACTAAACACTGAGGCATGCATTAAACCCTCTTTTGGGCCAAAAACATCGTTGTTTTTTATATGAAAGGGTCAAC
>JBCJKH010038898.1:0-15628 GCA_039877255.1 Loriculus beryllinus
TAAAATAAAATAAAATAAAATAAAATAAAATAAAATAAAATAAAATAAAATAAAATAAAATAAAATAAAATAAAATGCAAGCAGCACTGAAGAATTTCCTTCTCCCACAGCACCCTGAATGGTAATTTTCCATATGCAGATATTTTTCCACTCTCATTTACTATCCCCTTCTATAAACTGAGGCAGCATGTTCCTGTTATTTCTGCAGCCAGCTCAAAAACCTTACTCTTCCCCTCACCAACACAACACACTTCCTTTATTTAAAAAAAAAAAAAGATACTTTTTCAAAATTTAATATAAATTATGATCAATATTAGACATACTCAGCTTTTCTCACCTTCTTTCCATCTACCCCCATAGCTATCCCCCTATATTTTTGAAAACTCAGCTTAGTAGCATTTAGAATTTCACTCAATTATTTATTTCCTGACATCTGATAGTAAAATACCAAAACTATGTATGTAATCCTCCTACGCTGCAGTAATCACACTTCACAAACTAGCTTGCTACCATTCCTCCGTTATAGGCACCACATACTACATCTTCACACACATTACACCTAGGTAGATCAACGCAAAGGAGGCTTTCCAGTTCTCTCTCTTTGCCATCCCTGTGCTGGCTATGCTGAAAAGCCTCCGGACTGTTTCTGAATCGCTGCTAATCAAGAGATCTCCAGAGCTCAACCTGAGGTGGGAAACACACAGAAGCATTTCTATATAAACTGAGAACATCTGGCGGCTCTTTGCTACTTATCACCGAGAGAAAACGTCTGTGTGGGTATTGAGGCTTAGCGATAACTGCACTGAACAAGACCTTCAGAGCTGCGGTCTTAATACCTCCAGGCACAATGTCCCCCCTCACCCGCCCCTTTTCCCAAGTGTAACAGATCTCGCTTCTGCCATACATGACCCGGCGCAGCCTCGGGACGCGGCATCCAGCCCTGGCGCCCGGGAGCGGGGGTACCCGCGGCTCCCTGCGCTTGCCCAACCCCGGCGCCCGCTGCCCGTCCCGGCGTGGGGCACTGCCCGTGCACCGGCTGCCGCCGTGGAGCTCTGCCGCCCCCTGCTGCAAGGCGGCGGCATCAGGGGCCGAGGGACGGTTCCTACCGCTCCTCCCCGCTGGCACCCGGGGGGGGTGTGGAGGATTGGTGTGGTTTTTAACCCTCCCATAAAACCGCCCCAAACAGCCCCTCAGGTGCGGGCAGCGCAGTGCCTCGGGCAACGTGCGGCGGGCTGGCGCCACGCAGGAAGCGCTGACAGCACGGTCCCGCCACGAACGAGCGGCAGAAACTTGCCCCAGCGGTTATCGCTCACCCTGGGGCACCCGCGCTCGGAAGCCCTTCCCCGCCCCGTCCCCTAAAGTAGCACAAACCCTCAAGTGACCACACCGGCGACATCCAGAATAATTAAATAAATATTTCACAGCACGCACACCCCCCAAAAAGGCACGAACGAAATATATCAGCTACAGCACAGCCCCCGTGTTTTACGAAGCGCTGTATGTACGCCCCTACACACGCACATACATATGCAAACGCAGAACCGCGCCCAGAGGCGTAACCCCAGCGCGCCCGTCTCCGCGCACACCTGCCCTTGCCGCGCTGATACATTGCACAAACTCCGCGTCCGCGCAGACGTCCGCGGTTGTGCCGGAGCCACCGCCACCAACCCGCATCCCTCGGGCCGGCGGACTCCGTGTCCCCCGCAGAGCGAGAGGAACAGGCTTCAGAAGGGGAGACACCAACCCCGCCAGGCAGACTTCATTCCGGTCGGAAGGCTCACTGCCTCCGCCGACAGCACTTCTCCCCGGCTCTAAAAGCGAAGCCCACGCTGCCTTCCACTTAGGCAGAAGCATATTTTGAAGCACGATCCCTGATAGATATATATATATGTATTTTAAATCGTTTCATCTCCCTCCCACATTTACAGCCCCCCAAAAAGACGAAACCCGATGCAAAGCAGCCAAGTGCACTCAGCACCTTCCAGCTTGCCTTTTGGGTTTTTTTCCTCATAAACGATATCTCTTGAAGACTTAAAAAAAAAGGGGAGGGCGAAGGGGGAAGCTATGAAGCAAGTTTTACATCCCTTTTAATTAGGCGCCAGGGTTAAACACCGCTTTATTTTTTTCTCCATTTCTTCACAGGTTCTATGTTAATTTGAGCGAGCGGACAGTATAGGCAAGAATAACAATTAAATTAGAAACAAAACCAGGCAGCCCCGCTCCTACCTTGCCCGCTACTGAGGAGCAATCCGAGCAGGTAGAGAGGCAGGAGGCTCATGTTCAGGAGCTCGCACCGGTGGACAGTTCCAAGTTGGAGGTGCTCAACCAGACCAGGCAAACCCCCGCTGCCGTCTACGCAGCCACTCCGCACCCGCGGAGCGCCGCTCACCGAATGCCTACCACCGCCTCCCCGTGCCGCACTATATCTGGGAGGCAGCGACCGCCGCGCAGGGGGCGGGTACACGGCGGCCCGCGCGTATCCCTCCGCGCCTCACGCAGAGCCGCACCACGACCGCGGCGAGAGCGGTAGCGCCGGTGGATTCTTCCGCTGCGCTGAGAGGCGGCAGCGGGCTCTGAGCGTGCCTGCGTTCGTCCATCTGTCCATCCCCGCCCGCTGGCAGCACCCGGAATCGGGGGGGAGAAACAATTCCCCTGCCTCGCCACCGCGGCCCTTCGGAGCCTGTTTTCCGTCACCGTCGCCTGAGGGGAGACAGCCTTTAAAGGGAGAGGCGGATCGACGGGAGAATCCTACCGGGATGCCACAGTTCTCCTGGGCATGGAGACCCGAGAGCGCCGCTTCGGCCGTGCGCGCCGGCGGGGCGCATAGAGGGGAGGGGAGGGGGGGGGGGGGCTGTTCCCCGCTGCCGCAAGGCACCGGTGCGCGGGAGCGGAACGGAGCGCAGGGGCGGAGGTTGCGCGGGGGCTGCACGCGCGGCCCTGATGTTGCTCCGCGCCTCCCTCGTTGGTCCCGTACCGCAGCGTCGGTGGGAAGCGGGTGCGTCTGTGACTGGTCACGTTGGAATTGTACCTATTGGTGTGGATGTCTGGAAACTCGCGGATTGGGGAGCTTTTACCTTTGCTGTTAGCACAGAGGGGAAAAATACCTCTGCTTTTTACGGTGGTGAAATAAAACCGGCAAAAAATAAATCACTTTTTTGATGTCCCGGTGCCGTCTCACTGAAGATCTTGCTTCGTGAGAAAAAAACTAAACAAACCTCCCCCAAAACTAAACACATGCACACAAAAAAAAGGCAAAAAGACCCACCTAACCCAAAAAAACTTCTAAAAAAAAAAAAAAAGTAACAAGCCCATGATAAAATGGTGGGGGTTGTCCAGCTCGACGTTGAAGGGGGTTATTTTTTCAGGGGGTCGAAGGAGTGTTTATGAAGCTGTAGTCTCCAAAGAAGCTTCTATGAATTTCTGACCTTACATCTGTATGATGCAAGGAAGGTGATTGAGGTGGATTTATTTTAGTGTGAAGCAGCAGTGATAGTAATTAATAAAAAATTAATCCAAAGAACACATCCCTGCTAATTTTTACAATGTATTGGCTTTTTTTCCCCAGGCAATTTGGAGTTTGGGAAAGAGGAGGGAGACAAGGGGTGCCTGTGCTGAAAGCTAATGCAAATTACATGGTTGGTATCTCAGCTTCACTTTCGCTGCTCAGTAATCTTACAAAATCATGAAATAAAGGAGGAAGAAGTTATGTAGTCAGATCTTGCTTGGATTGACAAGATGGATGATAAAACTGGAAGATGACGTTGTAGGACACTTGGGAACATATGCAGAAAATGTTGGCAGTGGAGAAAGCGAGAGCTTTGTGCTGCTGGTTGGTTAATCCACATCACGTAAATCAGAACCTTATTGCTCAGCTACAGAACACGTGGCCCTGCTCTTGAACCTGAAGGGGTTTGTAACCTAGTATAAAATGAATAGATTCATTTTTGTGTGTGTATAAGTGGGAGTGGAACCATTATTCCTCATACAGTTTTGGAAATCCAAAATATGGCAGCATCGGCAAAGCCTCTTAGGTGATAACTGGGTTTCTATTTAGGAGCCATTCCGCTCTTGAGTGTCAGAAGAGGTGCCTAATGGCAGAAGCTTGGCTGAGGCCTCTAGAGCAGGCTCAGGAAAGCACAACAGAAGGAAGTATTTTGTTGAAGGAGTTTTCCCAGGTTGGAAGGGTCCATCACCCCCACTACCCAGCTACAGAAATAGACATCATTAAGAGATTAATACAGAAAGATTATGAAAGCAAATATTAGATAAAAACCTTAACAGAAAAAGTAATAGAAATCTTAATGGGCAAAAAGTAAGAAACCCTCATTATGAAGTGGGTAAGATGCCAAATTTATCTTTTTTTCTATTGCGTTTGAAGCATTACTATCCAGCAAAAGTGGAATAAATAAAGAAAAATCAAAATAGTATTAATAAAATGAAATAACTTATGCTCAGACCTTAACATCCTTAAGGTCTTAACATAATTTGCCTTAGTTAAGGGCCAAAAGCAGTAGAGAAGCACTTTGAGAAGCATGGATGCAGAGATCGAAATCCATGTAAAGCAAATGCCCCACCAAGACACAATACGGAAGCTAGTGGGAGGTCTGTTCCTTCACAGAATGAACCATAACAAGGAATGCTACTATCCCAAGCTTACTGGTTTTAAATCATAAATATGATGAGAATTTCACCAGTGGCTAGTTCTTGCTTCTTTGGGAAGGCATGAGAGTGTTTTGCTTACAAACAGGATTCCTTGTCCCGAGAAATCTGCCTAGTTACTTGCCTGCAGCAGTCAACAGAGCCCACCACGCAGGCTGTCCATGCCATACTGCTACAGGACTTGAAGAAATCTGGTTTTAGTCTAGCTTCTCAAGGAGAAAAGGAACACACTCTTCACCTCTCTGAAGCAATGGATATAGAACAGAAGATGGATATAAATCTAGACGATAACTACATTCTTGTAGTGCTATGGTAAAATGCAGAGATGTCACTGAAGGAAGAAGCAGCCCCTGGTTCGTGCATTGGTAGACGTGTGGCTCTAAGTACTCTTGTCACATACACCACCTAAAAGGTATATCTACCCCTCCTAAGACCATGCAGTGGAGGGAGGGAGAGGAGGGGAGAAAGTAAGAAGCATGCAGGGCTTCATTGCTTCTGTTGCTTACGAAACAGAAAAACTCATTTGTCACGGACGAAAGATCTGTAAAAAGTATATTGTACTGAACCACAGCAGCGTATCACACTGAGGTCATGCAAACAGAGATTAGAAAGGTGTGGGAAAAGTGCTTAGCTTTTCTGCCCTCTGTATCTATATGACTCCACATGTTTATGATCATATGTTGTGAACCAAAAGATGAGCATTTCAAAGCACTGTAAAACACTAATCAAACAACACAGCTCTAGTATTTGCCAATCTTTGGCTAATAGCAGTTTTCTTTAGAGTGCTGTTTGCCGTTGGGAAGGCCTGACATGGAGTTTAGTGGCTATACTTAGACTAGGGAATTAGAAAACATGATTTCTGGATAATATCACATACATAACCAATATGCTAGCAGAAAACAAACACATTTTCATGCAAAATAGGTTTTAAAAATAAGACTAGGAGTAAACCACAGTGGCTGTTATCCTGTGTGAACAACCAAGAGGTGCAACATCAAGAAGTAAAATAATCATTCTGTTGCGGCAGTTATTCCAAAGGTGGGGAAATCACCTTCAGTAGGTACTCAGAGCAATTAAAATACTTTTCAGTGACTGAAGAGACTTGCTGGAGAAATCTGAGGGGAAAAGAAGGGAAAATACTACCTAATATTACATACATGTTTGATTAAAACCTTAGGTTTTTTGGGATATATCTCTAAGTTCCCTATCTTTTATCTGCCACACAATAGCCTCCAGCTTTCATAACTGTGCTGTTATATGCAGCTTTTCTCCTACAAAGTTCTACTACCTGTGAATTTAGCAAAAAGACAGCAAGAATTAATTTTCCCCCATGTTACTGACATGTTTTGCTCAATGACATTGTTTATACAGTAAGCGTATCAACCTTTATGAATAAAAGTGGCAAAACTGGGCTGTGGTACGAGAAGCATCTTAAGCTATCATCACTGCATTTCTCTCAGTTTACAAGAACTGAGGATCTGTAAACTTGCTGTGACTGAAACATCTCCATGGTATTTTTACAAGGATTACTTTATTTTTAAATTGATTGATGATTGCATGCTCAATGCAAATGTGATTGAATACAGAAACTTAAATCTTGGTGATGATTTCATAATGGATATTTATACTGAAATGCAAGTTTCCCTGTGGACACCCAAATTGCCAAGAGATCCAGCTGTATTTGCTTACCTGCCTTACATAAACTGAAATGTTAAGGAAGCACCTTAAAATTAGCTGAGAATTTTAGAGGAACTTATAATAAGGGCACAGTTACAAAGAAAGCACAGAAAGATTATATTTCTAGAAATAACTGATGAAGAGTGGTAAGGAAATTGGCATGTCCTAGAGCAATTATCAAATGTATTTTGGGGACAGGAAAGGAGAGAGAAAAAGAAAAGAGAAAAGACAAAATGCTCCTCTTGCAAACCCAGTATGTTGCAGTTGCAGGAAAATGCGTTCTGCAGATAGGGCAATTTTCAGAGGTGCTCATGAACCAAATTGCTGATCATCTCCAAAGTGAGTAATTATCCCAAATAGGATGCTTTCCCGTGAATACTGAAAACACAATTAAAGTGGCACTAAGATAAATTATACAACAGTGAACAACAGCATTATTGCGGAGAGGAAACGATGCACAATAAACAACAGAGTTTCATAACTGTTTGCACCACTATTATGTTTCAAGTTCTTAACATCTTACAGAGATTTTCATAAAATCTAAAATTACTAGCATTTTGAATTATCGTTTTATGAGAAAGAGTCAAAACCATTGTTTCAGTATGTTTCGAGTCACCTTAAATAAAGAACTCTCCTTCCTATTAGAGAAACTTAAAATAACCTTGAAATTATTCAGATACTAAAAAGAGACTCATGAGTTTTGTGTAGGGAGGATAATTCCCCGTATGATTGCTGGAACTTGACGACGACATGGCCATCTGTAAAATAATTTTGCCCAGGTACAGACAACTGCTTAATTTTTGAAGATGGCAAGGTTGCTTGAAGTACAATGTGCTAATTTGGTTACAATATAAAATATTGTGCTGACGAAAGAAATCAATAACCTGAATTTATATGTCTGAAGGAAGCGTTGAACACTTCTATGTCTAGCGCTGCAAAAGCAGCACTTGAGAGATGAGACAAGGTAACTCGTGTGGACTGTAGAGCCACATTTTCGTATCTTCCAGGTTGCTGCATTTTTAGACATGTCACTCTATTTCTTTTCTCAGATCAGTCACTCAAAAGAAATGAACCCTCAACAGTTATTATCCCATCACTATCAGCTTTGGATATTTGGGCAGGATTACGGACAGACTGTTTATTTTACCTCAGAATGAAACTGTCAATGCTGAGGTGCTCCAGCTGGCTCAAACACAGCTGCCTACACATTCACCAACATGGCAGTTGTGTACTTCACTGCTTTTATGGGCTGCTTATGAGCACACACACTTTTTTTTCACACTAGCACCCTTCTTTCTTATTAGTTAGCAGAGTTTTATTTCATACAATTTCCAGAGCAGAGACTCTGATTTTTTAAGTTTGGGAATATTGTTATTGCAACCCAAAAATGTTTTGTAAATTTCTACATTTCCTTAGCATGTTGGAACTGTCACCTTCATGCCTGACAAGTGTAAACACATGCTTTTGGTTGCCAGCCATTTGCTACTGTATCTTAGATAAAAATTATTCCTCTATTAACTGTATTACCAGATCATGAACATACTGATACCTGGTGTAGTGCAATATCAATTAAGTTAATTGGAGGGACGTTCAAGAACATTTTATTATAGCAGCACTGAAGAAGAGACAAGATTCGCTGGCCTTAGCCAACACGTACACAAGTTACTTCAGCTCATGGAATGGCAAAGAATGGTTGCTACGTGGTGGGAATTTGAAAAATAAGTTGTTTTTAAAGTGGTTGTGTGTGCAAAACACAGATCTTTCTTAGCTGCTGTTCTGTGACTGTGAAACTTGTTCCCTGAAGTACTTTGAATCATGATGAATTTCAGAGACATTCAGAAGACAATCTAAATCACACTTATTCAGCCATCCATACTTTCATTAACAGCAAAAAATGAAACCGTACAAAGCCCCAGACCAAAGAAAGAAAATGTATCTGTAGAATATAAAATTAGACATAAAGTGAAAATTCTAAAGTGTATGGATACCTCTGGGTTACAGTTCTATATCATGATACTAAATGTGCTTCACATTTTAAATGCTGCCCACATTAAACAGAGTGTCTGGGATTCAGAGCCATCTGACTACCTTGATCCACATCACTGTTCCAGTTTTCACTGGAACTGGGTAGCGGTTGGTTTATATATGATACAAGTGAGCAAGGAGATATGGTAGCTGATATGAGGGATGTAAACAGTGAGTGAAACCTTTATTGAAATAAGTCTTTGTTTATACACATAAATAAGATTGGGAGAAATGGAACATATAATTTTTAGAATACTGATTTCTCCAAGTAATAAAAGGTCTGTGTCCACATCTCCAATTCTCAACATGGAGGAGAGGTCATGATGAAAGTGTTCAGCTGTGAATTCAGGAAGAGATTACCAACTAAGCAAATACGGAAAATTGAAAAGAATGTGGATTTTAACTCCACACTGTTATAAAGGCATGTGATCTACAACCATAGTTTATACCAATACTTATCTTTTAATTTCATTTCAGACCCACAACTTCAGATGTTCCTATTCATGAGGACACAGCTGCTCCTTTACTGAGAGATTCTGAGCTCTTGACATCTTCTAGCATCTTGATGCAGCAAGCAGTTTCAAAGGTTAGCGGTGTCAGTTACACAATTTTCTTTCATTAATTTTAAATTTGATGAGTTTTGAAAGATAAGATGCTCAGTTTGGTTTCCCTATATGCTATATTATAATAAACATCCTCCTATATCTTTTCTAAATGGGGTAATCCAGATTGATTCATTATCTCACCTGTTTTTCTTCCTGCTTTTCTAATGTTTTTCATTGTCCTTCAATGTCTGTTATAACTCCTAGTAAAGTAAGGAATTAAGCACAGTACTACAGATAAGAATGAACTCCTGACTTACAATGAATTATTTTTACACCCACAGATAGTGCTCTTTTGACAGAAACTACCTCAGTCACATTTCAACTCACCTCAAAGACAGATTGCAATACCGCTTTTAAAATTTTAATAAATTTCCCAAATCCCTAAGTAGAACAAGCAACTTCTTTTTCATTGCTTTCTTGTTCAGATTTTCAGTGTAAATAATAGATGCTTTGTAATAAATAACTATTTGAGTTGGCAAATGTCAGGGTGTTATGACATTTGTCTTAAAAAAGGGGGAGGGGGGGACAGAATCTTGTATTGTTAAGTAAATCTATGCTATCCAGAGTACATAAAATAGGATTTTTCTTTGTGGATACATAATTTTCCAGAGGTTTTTTTCAAACATTCCAATTAATTTTCTTTTACCCATAGTAACAGAGTGTGGTATGGCAAAGCAATATTTATGGAGAAGTAAATATTGTAGTGCATTAAAAATTCTCTGGGCAAGGAAAAACTCACTTGGAAATATCTAATATCTAATTCCAAATGGGGAAGCAAACAACTAACAGTACATAGATATGTTGGTAAGAACCACACTGAAATTAAACATATCTAAAATAATAATGGTTGGTTTTACAATGCAATTGCTTAGTCCTTTATTAGGATATATTTATTCTGTGTAGATGTAGTTATAAAGGAATAACAAAGAGTGAAAAGTAGATTTTGAAAGAATTTTTACACCAACTTTAACAGAGTTAATGTTTAAATTCACTTTTTGTATTACATGAATAATTAATTTAATATATAGCTATGGAAGGGGTTGTATCTGGGAATTTCATCATACAGGGAAACTGTTCCATAGATCTGTGTGCAACAAGCTGAAAACTTGTGAAAAGATATAGCTGGGAAAAAAACTTCAAAATATGTGAAGTCCTAATTTTCATGACTGCTTCATGTGAGCAGACCTCAACCTTCTCAAAGCCTGAATGGCACTGTGAAAGCACAGAGATCACCTTCCGCTGAAACAGGTGTGAAGTTGGGTCCTCAAAGATCTAGTTGTCAGGTGTTTCAGTTCCTGTTTTCAGGTATGCATGGTATCTATGCATATATTCAGGCTCTTTAAACTTAGATATTAAGCAGTGATCATTTCTTTATGCCCCAGAACAGCTGGAAGCACAGTAAATGAGATCAGTACTCAGAATTAAGCTCAGTTCATCCTTCTGGCAATTTGTGCTATAATTTAGACCCAGCATTTAGCAATATTTTTAAAATTATAAGAAACTGCTCTTATAACTTCATAGGTAGAAGCCTCTCGGTTCTAGACACATTCTTGGAAAATAAAAAGAACATTTTAAAATCTCACAGTTGCCACAGACAAAGCATGATGCTACAGAATATTTACATTACTGCAGAAGAAGCAAGATCATCAGGGAAAACAAGCTAAGAAATTCTTTTTCTCTGCAGCAACTGTGCCAATAACGCTGATTAAATAATCATTTATGGTTTTGACAAGCAAAAGAAATCAGTGGACTGTATATATTGCTGTGCTGACTTGTACTTCATAGGAAAAAGAAAAGCTGGAGTGTTGGGAAAGATCAATAATTGTCAGAAGGATAGTGAGAAAGGGAAAAATATTGTATAAGGGATTAATAAAAATCACTTTTAAGAATATTTTTCATAAGTATTTTCTGTTTATTTAATTTAGCAACTCAGCAGAACATAACCAAAACCTGTAGAAAGAATCCAAAACTGTCTGAAGATTGAATTGTTCCCTCCACTCACAGAATTAGAGGCAATGAAAACCCATCAGAGGGATGCGGAAATAAAGAGTAGTACCTCCATGGCATTCATTGCCTGCTTTGGACCCAGGGTACTTCCTGGGATAAAAATCATTGGTTTTTTGTACTTGGAACTATCTATGTTGGTGGAGAAGGTCATGAAGGATGATAAATGAGACACATTTGGAGTCCTGGGTCCAGTACTGGGTTTCCCAGTACAAGAGAGACAGAAATGTCTGGGAATATTCACTCTGGGACAGAAAAAGTTTGGGGGGATTTTATCAGTGTGTAAAAATAGATGATGGAGGACAGGGAAGAAGCTGGAGCCAGACTCTTCCGAGTGGTGCCCCATGATGGGACAAGATACAGTGGGAACAAATTCCTGAAGTACAGGAAGCACCATTGAAGATAAATCTCTTCTTACTGTGAGGATGATTTCCTATAGAGGTTGCTGAGTCTCTTTCCTTGGAAATACTCAAAACCTGACTGGACACAGTCCTGGTCAACCTTCTTTTCCTAGCCCTGCTTAGTCAGTGGTGTTGGACTATATATCAAAAGGTGCTTCAGTCCTGCTGTGGGTGTCGAACGATTCCCAAGCTGCAAGAGAAAGAATTCTTTAAACCTTTCTGTAGTATTTTCTTCTAGCACCCTGGTTGCCTCGAGAACCTTTCTTCCAATTGGGTGACTTCTATGATGCTACAGATAGCAGTCAGATAGCAATGGTAAGAGGTGTTCATGGTTTTTCATTTACATTAATTGCCAACCAAATCTCCACTTGAAAACACTCAAGTACAAGAAACATGAAATTATTTTCTACTTTTCCTCTTCTCTAATACCATCCTTGTTATGAAATTCCAAGCAGTCTTAAATAATTATGAGTATGAACTCCAGTTGTATTTTGTATGTGTGGTGAATTTAAATAATGATAGTAATTATTAATAAGCTGCAGGATAACTGGCAATTATTTATTAAAAAAAAAAAAAAAGACTGGTAAAGAAGAAGGAATGAGTCTTTGAGTCAGATGAATCATACTGTGTTAAGAATGTGACTTAAAACAGTTACCCAAGACACAGCTCAGGCTTTCTGTAGCTCCAGTAGTAAAATAATTTTGAGACAGTCTTATGGAGAATTATGAGATATCAGAACAACTAACCAATACTTTTTGTTTACTCCCAAGACATAGCTCTAACCGAAGCAATGGTTCAGCCCAATTTCAATCAGTCTTATCCTATGCTATATATGCTACCACACAATAAAACTCTTCTTAGAGTGATTCTTTGATAAGAGTTAATAGAACACTAAAGTTTTGAGCCTTGATGTGCATATCTCAGTCCAATCTCATTATTCCTATGCATTATTCTTCCAAGAGTCCTATTATAATTTTGTTGCCTTAGCATCCTTTGACACCCATAAAAACATAATTTGCCTGCTATTTGTGATTGCAGTCACTGTTTGCTCTTTATTTTTATACTCCCAGAGATCATGTTTTGGTCAGACTTTCACATCAGCTGGATATTCAAAATATTTTTCTCCCCGAAAGCTGTCATCCACAGAGCTAACATGACTACTGAACTGGAGCATGCACTTGTAAAAAAGCTTTCTGATGGCCTGAGGATGCAAGAAGTGTGTGCTTACTCTCTGTTACAAGGACAGATGTATAGAAGATGGCACAGTGATGCACAGTACAGCTCTAATTCACATGTTGGGGCAGAGCTGTAGTACAAGAAAACACAAAAAGAATTCTAGAAATCTGGACTGGCCACAATATTAACATTTATCAAGATATTTTTATAAATACTGCAACTATATTTGCCAAAATCTCATTAATGGTACATATGACTTAAAGCCAAACCTCTTATTTCTCATGTCATTTATTTAAAATGTCTCAAAATCAAAAACCTGACAGCCAGTAATGTATTGTACAATGGCACTGAGCAGTTTCTGATTATTTTATTGTCCTTGCTTACAGCATTTCTACTTGGGAGTCAGCTTGACAGAATTTTTTGGGCTAAGTATTTTAATTGTGGTCTAAATGGGATTTGGAAATATGGATCTGGATTTTTCTTTCTGTGATCAAGCAAAACCTCTTGTGGTGTCTAATATGATTTCAGATTTTTTTCGCTATTCACAGTGAATAAGATATGCAGAGCTGAGAGGGTGCCTTTTCATAGATAACACTTTCCACAAAAGTCAACAGAGCAGTCATTCTCTGAAGGCTCCTCAATCTTTAGAAGCATTTTGAAGGAAAAGAGAGGGAAAACATTGGAGATTTGCTTTTGCTTTGGCTTCACAGACAGAAGGTTTACAACAATGTGTTACTGAGATGCCTATAAAAAAATGTATCCCTTTTTATCTGGAACTGGTAAAATACTTGTTTTCTTCTCATCTACATTTTTTCATTAAAAAATGTTTTTATGGGGGATATCCAAGCAGATGCTCTTTTGTTTACTGTAGTGTTGAAAACATTTTATCTAACCAGTTGAAGTGCGAAGTTGAACATCTATATTTTTAAAGCTATGCCACTTTAAATACAAAAATGATAGAATTTCTTCAGCAGTCTGTTCCATGATCTATGCACACACAGCATTCAAAAAAGAGGAGAAATACTAATCTATAAAAGAGAGTATTTTGACAAAAAATATGAACGTAAATAGAGAGTCAAGGCCCCTGGAAAATTAAGTTTTTATATATGTTCAGAACAGCTGCAGTATTTTCACTTAAGAGTCTACAATTCAAGCAAAGCAAGTATTTCACTTCTCTGCATGTACTACTAGTTATATGCTGAGAAGCAAATGAGTCTTAAATGACTGAATGTAAGTACTTACTGCCTTAGTTTATGAAAGACCTCAGTTGGGAAACAAGATACAGTTCCCCTTGAAGACTAACAGATGTACATGCCTATGTATGTGTATGTTCACACTTGGCAAAGAGTTACCCTTAAACAGCTAAACTGAGAAATAGTGTTTCATTTGATTCTAATTGTTGTCAGCTTTTTTTTGTGAATTTTATTCCTGGAATACAATGCTCTGATCTTTCCACTTAATGTCATTTTAATTGTTTCTAGCTTGGACATTTGCATCATGATTTGCTTGGAATACAATTGCAAATCATGGAAGCAAAGAAAAAGTTAGGTTGAAAGGACCTCTGGAGGTCATGTAGTTTTCCTTTTTCTACTTAAAAAAGGGTAATTTCAAGATTAAATTAGATTACTCAGGGCTTTCTGAAGGCTATAGAGAGACTGCCAGCCTCCTGAGTAGCACATAAAAGATAGGTGTTTAATAGAATTGTAGTCTATTAAGTAGAGGATCAGCAGTAGAGGCTACTGCTCTCTGCATTAGGTGAAAAGCATTCTTTTTATGGTTTTGCTCATTTGGAGTTTTTTTATTATTTTTTTAAACTGCAGCACATTTAGAAACATTTAAAGACATTGTTGGGTGTGGGGACATTGGAATTGACACAGTAAAACAGAAGATTTGTCCTTTTAGTTCTCTATTATTTGTGCATAGGTGGCCAACTCAATGGATGGCTCAAAAGAACTCTAAACCAGCAGTAAGAAGTCTGATATAGGTTTAATACTTTCCAAAATAAATAGCTGATAATTGCAGATATCCTTGTTCACATGAACGACCCATTCATTTTAAAAAAACCTCTTTAACTTTCCATGGCAAGTAGTTTGACAAAGTTTTATAAGAAAGTATTTTCTTTATTCAATCTGAATTTGCATATGTCTTATTCTATCACATATAATGGTATCCTGGTATGATTTACACTGCCTTCTGTCATAATGTCTATATTAAGCAAAGCAAGGATGTTATGCTTTCTCTTGTCTGAAAGTATCCGGGGCTATAAGTTGATCTATGAAAAATGGAAGGTATGCTTAATGACAAAATAATAAGATCTAAACCAAATAGCATTATGTTAAGTAAGTCTGATTACTTGGAGATTATCAGAGGGACCAATAGTGTGAACTACAGAGTTCTGGTCAAAGAAGAAATTGCAAGTTTCTGTCCCTGTGGCTGCCATAAGAAGAATTAGAATCAGTCTCTCCAGTTTCAAAAATCATGAAGGTCAGTTATCTGTCACAGTATGGTTTTGATTTCATATACTGTACCAGAAGGACACTGGGCACTATATCTGCTGTAAAGCAAAGATAAAAGAAACTCACAGGACCTCAGTCCATTCACACACACATTCATATCCATAGAGGGGAATTCTTATGAAATAAAGATATTTTGACAGTAGCTTCAACTGGATTAGACTTGAAATATTTGAGGTAATGGCATATTATTATCAGTTTGTTTCTATTGTTTCTTTTCTCATAATTTTAAGTCTTAAACTTTATTTCTATTATCATTTGTAAAATTCTGATTCTTGCTGTCATTCTAAAACTGTTATTTTCTTTGTTTCTCACATAAGGATAGACATTTCTTTTAATGGTAATTTATTGGTACCTTTATAAACAAGTTCTCCAATGATATTAAGATCCACCATTAGAGCAAATTACTTTTTTCAACTATACGTAAGAGTCTACTTTTTTGAAAATACAGCTAAGCATTAGCCAGGGTATTTTTTAAGTCTTTAAAAGAGGAGAAAAAGCTTTTTATAGCTGACAATTTAAAGGGTGGGGGGGAGAGAGAAATTAACCTATTAGCAAATGTTTTACA
>JBCJKH010038899.1:0-14234 GCA_039877255.1 Loriculus beryllinus
TAAGTTACAAAGATCTAATTTATTGCAAGCTGGATGTGCTTCAGTAACTTCTGAATGTACGTGATAAATTGTAATTCTTTGGAATGCCTTACTTGCACACAAATAATGATAAGCAATCATCATTCATGCTATGAATGGCTGTATGATTTACAAACATAACTGTATGATGCAATACGGTTTCAAAAAGAGAGAACTACCTACCTGTTCCATAAAGCATGGCCAACAGAATAGAGGAAATCCATGCAGTGTCACTATATCCGATGCCAAATTCCCGGATAAGTTCTTTGAAGAAGACACTAACTGCTTTAGGAAAGGCATAGGAGAATCCTGTGATGATAAAACAGCCAAAAAGGACAGCCCAGCCCCAGCCTCCATCAGGGGCTTTAACACCAGATGGACCATCATCAGCTACTACAGCTCCCATGACAAAGCTCAAGGGTGTTCCCTGAAAAACAAAAAGCAATTACAGTATATAGACATTGGGACAATTATCTAACCAAAATCATCTAAACAAAATAGGCATGGATTGCACTGCAGTTAAAGTTAGAAATAAGATACAGAACTATTTGAAATATAAATCTTGAAGATGCAATGCAATTTAAACTCCTTGTTTGGGTTTAGTCCTTAAAAAGCTTGTATAAAATACATAACAATGAGATACACGCAGCTGAGTTGTAAATGAATGTTGCCCCAGAGATCACTGTGTCAAAACTGGATTTCCACCATATCAGTACTTCGTAGAAAAAAAGCCATTATAGCAGTTCAAGGTTGTATTTTACTTTCACAAACATGTAATAACTTCTGCATTAAAGCCTGTGGGATTTTTTGCTATAAAATCCTTCTATATGAAGCTCTTGGAATATTCACTTGGGAGACCAGGAAGCAAAATCTTGGTGCATCACAAGTAGTCTGTGCAACAGTGGACAAATCACCCAGGTGTTTTGTACTCTACTGAAGACAGAAATAAAGTCCTGATGCACCGATATCTTGGAAAGATAGATCTCTTTGAACTTCTGATAAGCTACTAGTTTTCACACATCATGTAAGCACTTAAGCTGAACTGCAGTGAAAATCTGCACAGGCAGTTTTGTGTGGATGATGGGAGCTAGTAACTGCAGCAGTGCTCAGTATCACTGTCTATCTGAAGGAAATAGTTTCCATTGTGGCTGTTATTACATTATCAGTAATTTTATTTTTTTTTACATTTGATTTGGTGAATCTTTTACATCTTTCATGTGCAGCCACAACTGCCTTTGCATCTAACAACCCCGCCATCTGTTCTCATGAGTATGTTATGTAGGCAGTGATGCTTCAAAGTTTTAAAACAGATGGGGGAAGACATTGAAAAGGCAGATAAAGTGTACCTGCATGTGAGGAGTGGAGGCATGTATTGTATCATAGCAATTAGGTTTTTATAGGGTCTGCATATTACAGAAGTCTTTAAAATGTTTAAAATGTTAAAGTGAGCTTCAGACAAGTTGCACATTAAATCTTACATGTACAAAACGTGACTATTTCTTTAAAATGCAATTCATTACTTTTATTGGGTCTGTTTCTTAAAATAGTGCCTAAAAGAGGAGCGTGAGTACAGTTGCACATCAGAGATGTTCACTAAAGAATGCTTCAACTTTGAGAAGTCTGCATAGTGATTGTTGTGCATTGTGAATTACGTAGTTCATAAAGCTCCATTTCAAAACCAGACTACATATAGCACAGCAACCTAGTTAATGCAGCCTTGTCTAGACAACTGAGCACCGAATGCTGGTTGTCAATAGGCCTATATGGATGTACTTACTAAGGCATTTACACCAGCATTCCCACTTCTTGGAAGAAACAACTTTATATGCAGGGTGCATAAAGAAACCTGGCCATGACTATAGCTGTTCTATTGCCCTGGGCTGTAGAAGGGCAGTAAGCATCCTTCTACTGGCTTCACCTCTTGTTTTCTGGAAATCAGATATAAACAGGGAAAAAAATTTGCACTAGAATCTAAAATGGTTAAACAAGGGGCAAAACAGAACACGTCAATACAAATAGATGTCTAAGTGCCTGCTATTACAGATGGCTGATTAGCCATCTGTAAAAATGCACAGCCTGTTAGACAGACAATTTCTGCACCAGGCTTTGGGTTGCTAAATGAAAGTCTTAAGGTGCATCTCTGCCAATCGTCCTAACACTGGGATCTGTCCACCCTTCAGAACTGTTTTTCACAGTAACTTCTGTGTGGTACAAGATATGAAGCATGCTTAAAAAAAAAAAAAATATTAAAGGAATATCCAGACAGCACAGAGTACATGCACAAAGTGTATTCCTTCATGATACTGGTAGCTCTGTAACAGTAATGATAACAGGGAAAATGGGGATTCAAACATCTCAGCACAAGTGTAGAAGATCAGGATTAAGATGCAAAACTGAAGGAGTCTGGGAGCAATCATCCCACTACTTCCAAATTTTAAGACAGAACATTTCGTTTGGAGTGAATGTTTAAAATGCTGGGGGAAGAGTTGTGTAATTTTTAGTCTTTTGTATTAACCATCTTGGTAGCATCACAAAGTCAGTAATGGTACATGAGTGTTCTGTTAAAAAAACAGCAATTTCTGCAAACTGCTCACACAGTGCTGGATAGCAATATCCAGCCCTAGAAGAAATGGCTCATGACATTCACCTCTGTGCTTCTTCATGTACACAGGCAGGAAAGGTTTCCTTTACCGAATCTACAGCTAAGATGTTCTAAGGGCAGACTCTGCAGACCAGCAGTGCTGAACCCTGACGGTAAAGTGCGTCCAAGCTATCCTAAGTGGCAGGTGGCTTTTGAGACGAGTTATCCTTGAAAGCTGCTTGGCAGCACTCTTGCTCCTTTCAGAAGCGACCGCTCCAGAGGAGAGGAAGGGAACAAAGCGCTGCCCGGGCCCAGCACTGGGTCCCGTAGCGCAGCCGGGCAGGGCCTGCTGCCCCGCGTGACCCCGCCGCTGAGACGCGGCGGCGTGAGCCACCCCGGTAAGGCGCGCGCGCTGGCTGCCGCCGCACTGAGACGTGCAGGACGTGACTGGGCGGTCGAGCGGGCAGGGAGGCGGGCCAACCTGCGCGGGGCGCCGCTGGTCCCAGCCGGCCTATGGGACCTACCAGCCTCGCGCGCCCCAAGAGGAGCTATCTCGGAAACGGCTTGATGTTCTGCTGTGGTGAAAGATCCGTTTACAAATATTTACATCATGTCATCGCGTTTAGCTAAATATTTCCACAAACCAACGTACCCCACTTTCAAACCCCATCGTTTTTAAGATTGGTCTACGTACGCCCGCACACACATCTTGTTCATCTGGTTTAGTCCATCCGTGGTTCATGTTAACACACCAAATTAAAACACTGTTAACCAGAACTAAAGGAACCCTGCCTTTCTGAACATCTTGAGATGCACTTCACCCCGTTTCCTTCATCCTGTCATAGTGTGCTTTACCAGGCAACAATGTATCTGCTTCCGTTAGAACTGAAGGAAATAGTGGAGAGGTTCCCATGTGAAACCTGCAAACCAGGGTTAGTGCTAGGAGAGGTGGGCTCATGGTTGATTTGCAATGACAACATTTTCACCTGTAATTTCACTTCAGCATTGGGATACTGCCAAAGTGTTTGATACTGTGACAAGAGGCTGCTACAGAACTATTGCAACTGTTTTGTTTCCTGCTTTTGCTTGCTCAGCCCTGTTCAGAGGCAAAGGATTACATATAACTGGCAGCAGCTCAGTTTCAGTATCTCCACAACAGACATGATGGAATTGTCAGTATTTATTACAAATTCCTCCTGTTATAAGTGCATTCTTTCTTTGGTAATGTGTAAAACAAAGGGATTAAACATAGTTGGATCTGTGGGGCTTCATGCTCCTTAGAGCATCGTCCTGTTGCCATGGACACTTAATACAGGATCAGTTAGGAGGAAATATTAGGTAGCACTGCGGGTGCTGTTTGATGTACAGCATATATAAAAGGAGAGCATTAGTGTTATGAAAAAGGCCAGCTAGAAATGGCAAGAATCTGTTATCAGTGTTTAGCCAATACCCTTATTGCCTATGTAGCAGTACTTTATGGTTAGCAGCATGGGTGGGGACAGCCATTTGTGAGTATGTTGGCTGACCTGTGTAGCTTAAGAACTTCCCCTGAATTAATTTAAATATGTCAGCAATCTACCCAACTTTGGATTCCTGGAATAGAAATAAACAACTGTTATCAAAAATAAAACATGAAATTCCATGCAGGAAACCTAGTTTAGACTGGAATTCAGTCTGGAACTGCACTAGGTTGAGAACTGTACAATTACAAAATGAGGCAGATGGTCTAAGCTGAGCAATACAGAGATCCTGCTTCAGGTTTTTATCTGTGGAATGAAGAATAGTGATTCTCTCTTCACAGCATGTTGGGAATGTGCTGAAACATGTAAACTGTTCAGTATTCTGTTAAAAGAGTCATAAGCCTATATTTGCCCAAGGGTATTAAAATCTAAGCAGACTAAATAAAAGATGTAAGATGTATACTTGTATAGGTGTCATACTTGGTTTTGAGTGAATAAACATAACACTAACCAGCTCTACTGAAATTCTGCAGGAAGTAACCCCTGCAAAAATTTTAATGAGACACTGGTATGACACAGTAGTGCATTTCTTGTGGCTTAGCTGATTAAATATCAGCCAAATTAAATATATGCTCATTTCCAAAGGCTGCTGCAAGCTCTTGTTTCCTACAAAATCATTACGGTATTTACCGATGCCTGCCCTGACCTCCTGTCCTCACAGAATCATTAGGGTTTAAAACTACTTTGGAAATCACCTGCCTACAGGTGAGTTTGGAATGTCTCCAGAGAGGGAGACTCCACAACCCCCCCGGGCTGCCTGTTCCAGTGCTGACACACACAGCATCAAGTTCTCCCTCATGCTGAGGTGGAACTTCTTCTGGTTTAGCTTATTAAAGAAAAGGAACGTTGCTCCTCATCCTGTTGCTGGGCACCATCCTCCTGGCACCCATCTTTGAGATACTTACATGTAAAAGCTCTGCAGTGACTTTCCCATTTTGGCCTCCTTTTTTTTTTCCTGTTCCACTGCCTTTTTTAAGGGTTTGCCAGCTTTCATCATTCCCCCATCTCTCCCTAAAAACCTCTAGGATAAACTATATAATAATTCTATGCTGTCTGTAACTGAAGGTGATGTTCCATACCAACACTTTACTATTAATCCCCAGTCCGCACTTAGCCTCAAACCATTTTAGTGTGCACTGCTACAGTACAGTAACGTACATCATAAGTTACTATCAGACTGCAGTGACACAGTAAATTCACACTGCAATTTATGTGTAGCAAGTAATACTAACCACTGTAGATTTTATTATCTGGGTAAAGTGCTCTACAGGGGAAGTTGAGCTTGTTTATTTATTCGTTTTTGTAATAAAAATGTTAGAACCCCATTCTTTACATTATCTGGCAAAATCAGATTATATATTTTTTTTCCCTTAATGAGCAGTACCCGTAACTTACACTGGGACATAAGCAAAAGAATAAGCCACAGATCTACACACTAGCCTCATGTTTAAAAATGAAGTATTAATTTGGCTTTCTTAACAAAAAGAAACAGATCTTTTGAGATAAATGCCTACATAAATATTTTATTTAGTTACAAATACAACACTAACTAATAGTTCAATCTTCCCAGGTACCAGCTCTGAAACAAATATACTAGTTCTGTAACAACAGCATTGTCATATTCCCTAGTTACTGTCTCTATATCAAATGCCCAGTTTCTGGAGAAGCGTACTTATTTTTCTAAAGCCTATGAGTTTTTTTAAACTACATCCATTACCATAAGTGCATTAATGTCAGCATCACAGTGGCACCTGAAGACCAGACAGTATCTGTCTTTTCCATATGCACAGCAGAAGTGAAAAACATGCCTTCAAGTTGCACTTGAATTATCTGGCTGCTTTCCATACACTTTCAAAATCAGAAGCTGTAGAATCCCAGCTTCAATTGAATAGTTACAATTTATTTTTCATATATCATGAAAATTAATTTCAGCCTTGCAGCTATGGTGGCCTTGCAATGTGTCAGAGCTTTAGAAAAACAGAAAATCTTGTCAGTCTTTTATAGCAGAAGTGTCCTTATTTTATCTAGTATAAAGCCAAAAAGTGACAGCCATATAGTAATCAAGGGTGCAGTCCTGTCACCAGCTGGACATATGTGCTTATTTTTGCAGAATACCGTGGAATTACCCAGATACAAAGTGCTGGTGTGCATGTGCACTGTATTTCAAGCTAGGTATGTATATGTAGCTGAATATAGCATGAAGAGATCATCTGGCCAAGAGGTGTCATTTTACACAATGACTTTAGATAGTGCAGCTGCATAACATGGTGCCATACAGCAATATATGTGCATTCCCACTTCAGTGACAGTTTAGAAAGTCACCCTGATATTTTTATAATTTACCTTGAGTTAGTCTTCCAAATGAGTCACAACAAGTATACTGGGCTAATACAGTCTCACATTTTTAGACTGCCAACTGCCACGTCTTAACAAATTAGCGTTCCCTCTGAAATAAAAATTGCAAAACTGTATATGACTTCACTCTGTGGCATCTTTAAACGGATTTTCAACTGCTTTACCCAGAAAGCGCACAAACTAGCTGATCAAGCGTGTGTGCGTTTCCGCAACCGATGCTAAGGCTCTGAGCCGGTGAAGAAGTTGTATTGCAACAGCTCAGCCTCACCTCTGTAAGCTTTTTCTTTCTCCACAGAACTGCTTAGAATAAGGATGTGAAAACGAGCAATAGCACACAAGAGCTCTCTCCCGGCGGACGGGAGGGGGGCTGCGGCGACCGCCGAGAGGGAGAGGAGAGGGGTCGGGAGAACAATTGTGGCGGTCGCGGCGCCGCGAGCGGCCACGGCGGCCCGCGCGGCGCTCCGGGTCTGGCACGTAACGCTCGGGTCAACGCCGCCGATGCTCACGGAGCGTGGAGGCCGCCGCCCGATTCCGCGTACGAGCGCCTCACCGTTCTCAGGGCGCTCGCAGAGCCGAGTAACAGAGTTCACGCCCTGGACTCCACGATGTCCTTACGAGGGGACGATCCCTCAGACTGCGCGTCACTCCCTTTAGCGGGTCTGAACTGTCACCGCTGTGACAAAGGGAAGTCCAGAATTTACTCCCTGTGGCTGAAAGGAAAGCTGAGCAGCAGCGAAGGAATCGTGGAGATGGCGCTGAACGCAGAGACCCTCATCGCCCGACACCGGTCTGAAACTAGCGATGGCGGAAACAAAGCCCGAGCTCGCGGATGCCTCACGAGCCATCGGTGTATCACTGTACGTGCGCTGAGGCCGGGGCACCGCGCGCCCGGGCGTGACCCAGCCGCCTGAGGAGGAAGCCGGGGGCAGAGCTCTCCCGCAGCAGCAGGAGCGGGGCTCGGTCGCTTAGCGCCCGGGCAGCGCTATCTGGCCGACGGCGGCGAGGACGCCAGGCGACCCGCATCGCAGTGCGGGTTTCCCGAAAAACATCCCGTACCCCTGTGCGCGGGGAGAGCCCAGAAGGAGGGCATGTCCCGGCTGCCGTGAGGTGGCGCGAAAGGGGTTAACGACCATCCGCGCCGTCTCCACCGACTCTCCGGCGCCCCGCGCAGACTCTGACCAAAAGACGAAGCCGCGCCGAGCTCTCCTAAAGCTTCAGTCGCGCTCGAGCGCATCCGCTGGCCTGGGCAGCCCCACGCAGAGATGAGTACTCGACCTGCTCGGAGCTCCAGAGTCAGGTCACCCATCTCCAGACCTTCCCACGCTCCCCACGGCGCTCACTCCTGTGCGCCAAACAAGCACCCCACAGTATCATTCACACAGGCTCCCCCTCAATACCTGAGTCACGTCCCACTCCTCAGCATGAAGATGCCAGTGCTCGTACCGAAGCTCTACCCACCGTCCCCGTACGCCCGCTCAGCTCAGCTCAGCCCCGCCCCGCCCCGCCCCACCCGCGTCCCGTACCGCCCCACCCGCGTCCCGTACCGCCAGCTGCGGAGCAGCCTCGGGCTGAGCGGGTGTGTCTCGGTGTGATCATGTGACTCATTCTCACGTCGCCGTGTGCTGGGCTGCCTGCCTGGAGGCCCGCGGGCGCCTTGGGTCGCGGTCCGGGCTGAGCGCCTGCAGGCGGCTGCGGTGAGGGTGGTGCTGTCCCGACATTTCTGTGTTCCGGGGAGTGACCACAGTTTCATTATTGTCTCCTCAGATAAAGCAGGCTTTCTCAAGCTTCCTTGTGAGTTTTTTTAGTTGGTTGGTTGGTTTTTGTGGGGTGGGGTGGGGAGGAATGGGGATGAATGTTTGCTCGTTTTGGAAGTTTTTTGTTCTTCTTGGTCATTTTGATCGTGATATTGTACATTCTGCAGATAACATAAAGGCCCCCCTCCTCATCCTTTACCAAGGAAGCACCACCTCCAAATATGCCCGCTTGAGTTATCTCATTTTGCATCCAGATGGGGTAAGCTTTCTGCAATGGCTCTGCTGCTAGTCATGCTAATGTTGAATTATAAAACTGAATGTGTGTTGATATCGCTGTTATTTAGCATCCATACAGGTTGTGATGAGCTTCTAAAGTGCAGTGCAGAAAGCAGCACTCCTTAAGCTACTTAGCGCTTAAGAAATTCAGGAGTAGGTGCTCCACTCCTTTGTGTGCTTACAGAACACAAGTTAGTGTATAGGGTTATCCACTTCTACTCAGTACTGTTAAAACCACACCTTGAATATTGTGTTTAGTTTTGTGTCCCTCACTATAAGAAAGATATTGTGGTGCTGGAGCACATCCAAAGAGCAGCAAAGCTGGTGAAGAGCCTGGAGCACAAGTCTTGTGAGGAGCAGCTGAGAGAACTGGGGTCGTTCAGCCTGGAGAAAAGAAGATTCAGGGAGCACCTCTCCCTCACAACTACTAAAAGAGGGTGTAGTGAGGTGGGGTTGGTCTCTTCTCCCAAGTAACAAGCAACAGGACAAAAGGAAATGGCCTCAAGTACACTGGGGGAAGGTTCGATTGGATATTAAGAAAAATTTCTTCTCTGAAAGGGTGGTCAAGGACTGGAACAGGCTGCCCAGGGAAGTGGTTGAGTCACCATCCCTGGAGGTATTTAAAAGAATTGTAGGTGTGGCACTTCAGGATATGATTTACTGGTGGATTTGGCTGTGTTAGATTTATGATTGGACAAGGTCTTTTCCAACCTAAATGATTCTGTGATTCCTATCACTTGTGTGGAGACACACAGAGGTGTGTGTGCCTTGGCTTCTGATTCAGTTTTGCTGTAGTACCCATTTGTACCTACTTAGGGATTCATTGCAGTAATATGCAAATATGAGCAAGGCTGGGTCCTTTGTTTGGGTAGATAGCATACAGCCAGACATACATTGCTAATCATAATGAGTAAAATGAGTTTTTGACTATTTAGCATTACCTGGATTTAGGCCATTCACTTACTGGCTAGATGAAGATAAGTGCAGAAGAGCAAAAACCACTGATTCTTGTGGAGCTTTTGAAGCAAGCATTGCAGTGGCTGAGGCCCAGCAAAATTGCTGCAGTCTAGCAGCTGAAGACATTTTTATGTGTCTTTAGAGGAAATCTTGTTTCTCCAGGAAAAGGAAGTATGATCTACATTGCCAGTCCCAAAGGACTGGAAAAACTCCTACAGTTTTTGAGGGCGACAGTTTTTATTTGTCATGACCCCACCCTCTTGACTCTAATTTCTCAAGAAAAGCTCCATCCTGCAGAATCTTCTGCTTTGTTATTGCACTATATTTGAATCACGACATCACGGAAATGTAGAACCAGTGGAATCTTTAATGCAAACCTTAGAGGTATGTACTTTGTGAAGATGTTATCAGGAGGGACAGAGGTGCCTAGGAATGGAGAGGTGTAACAGTGGAAGTGAAGTTGGCAAAATACTTAAACCATCAGTGTCTCTTATAGATACTCAAGTTATATAAGAGGCTAGATAAGGAAAGAGGTTGTTTGTTAGCTACATATGTTAAAAAGGCAAAAAAGAGGATTTTTGTGTCCTTCACATATCACCATTGCCCCTACTAAAGCCTCCAACTCTCTGCAGCCTAGTCAGCAGGGTGCAGCATGTGCTTTCTAGTTAGAGTTCAGTTGTAGAGCATTCACACCATTTAAGCGGTCAGGTTTTTTACCTAGAGGCAGAGGAGAGTCACTTCAGTTTGTTTGTTTTTCAGAAGTGGGTGTCCGTACATATAGACCAGCTGCTGGAAAAACTGGTGGTATGTGGTCTCACTTTTGTAGCGGACAGCTTCTGTTGTTTTTGAAGAACGCATTTTTCTGAAAGAGATGTGTTCGTAAGAGGATGGCGTGCCAGGGTAAATGATAATCCCAACTCAATCCCAACTCTGCATCCAGATCACTGGATTTGATTGACTATTCAATAAGGAAGTAATGTAAGTGAGCAGAACACAGAGTTGCTGTGCTTGCAGAAGCCTGCACAGAGTTGGGATAACCTCATAAACATTTGGAACTGAGATGAAGGCACAAACCCCTATCTGTTAGGTAGGGTTATGTTGTACATGCTTAAGCATTAAATATGATGCAGTACACTTATGAGTAGAGGGAATATTTAAAGTGCAGCAGAGAGACTGTGACTTAGGGCATATAACTACAAAAAGAGCTTTGAAAAATTATTCCTTATGGTTCTAACTAAATAAAAAACCCACTGCATCTTAGTATTGTTCATCTGTAAGTATGCCGCTTATTACATGTACTCTCAAAGTGGTATTGAGCTCATGACGAATCATTAAATAGGCAAATTCTATGTCTAGAATAGACTGAAAGTCTCAGCTTAGTTTCTTGCTAAAGAGGATTCTTCATAGGAA
Source organism: Loriculus beryllinus (assembly GCA_039877255.1). NCBI lineage: Eukaryota > Metazoa > Chordata > Aves > Psittaciformes > Psittacidae > Loriculus > Loriculus beryllinus. The sequence goes on from JBCJKH010038899.1 coordinate 10,872, forward strand.
AGTATAATGTCGTTGAGCTATACTTAACAGATACTAGATTCCACCAAACCTCCACTAAACTCCTTCACTCCATAATTTCTTAGTAGTTTCCAAATAAGTAAGGATCCTGGTATGTTCTTTTTTCACATAGTTAATTTGGCTTTATTATTTTTTCTTTTGCACCTTTACAGCAAGGAAAGCTAATGATATGCTGCATACTGAGCAGAAGGGCACATTGCTGGCTTATGGTCAATTCAGCATCCATTAGGACCCACAGCTTTCCAACTGGCTGGCCCCAGGCTCTATACATGTATGGGATTATTGTTATCCAGGTGCAGGACTTTCCATTTTCCTGTTAAGCTTCATGAGATTCCTAGATTGTTTTCTTTAAAAACAGAGTGAGGTAGTGAATCCAATAACTGTTTGCCATTCACATCAGTAATGATGGTCAGAAAATGCTGGAAATGTTTGCCTGATCAGGTTTCCAGGATGGCAGAAGTGACTGGGACGTTGTTACAGAGTATAAATAGGAAGATGGTAGCTAACATGAGGACAAAGCTTAGTTGCTTTGGAACATAGGGCTTCTGATGGTAAATGTCTTCCCTAGCACTTCCTGAACTGTAGAATTGCATTTGAATATCATAGCAGTTTTGGGTGGTTGCTGCTTCCTATTCCAAATTCTAGCTGTACTCTTTGCTGATTCTGCAGTTTGTAGGTTAATCCTAAATACTACCTCAAAAGTGCCTGTAAACGTTTATTTTTATTAAGCTTTTATAGATTTTTTTCTTTTTTTTTTTTTTTGAGGCTGTGTTTCCTTGTTTGCACTTGAATGGAGTCTGTTATATTAATTATGGGTTTTCACTGCAGCATTTTTACGAACGTTCACAGAAACATCTAATATTTCAAATGGTTTCATACATGGCTAACTGTGCAGTGCATACACCTCTGCCTTTGATTAAAAATGTGAATGTAGCAGATCATGTTGCAGAAAGAGTCCTTGTAAGATCTGTTTTGTAGAAGGGCCTGTAATATTCAGAGTCGAAGTTTTAGTAATTTTTAGTTTTGTTTCTAAAGTATGAAAATAAGGTCCTTTTATATAGCTCTCAAGATTCAGTTGAAGAACATGAACTGTACCTACAGAAATTTATATAGTTTTTATAAATAACCCACAGTTGTTGTACAGGTAGGCATCGAGAGAGAGAGAGATGAAAATCAAATTCATCTAGTCTGGATAAAACTTGAACTTAAAGGTGTCATTTAGTTCCTAAATAATCACTCAAATTTCAAAGGGGACCAAAAATTCCTCTGGAGTCCTTTGCAAGCTAAAAAGTAGGGCACTTTTATTTAGAAGATAATCTTTTAAATGCTAGTTCTGAATTTTTTATATTTATTGTTTGAATACTGTATACCAAATACGTTCCTTGGGGTTCTGGGGTAATAAGTATTCATTTGAAGGAAGGCTGCACTTGAAAGACTTTTCTGAATCACATTTTCATTTTTATGTTTCATCAAGGTAGACTACATCCTTATTCACTGACTGAGTCCCTGCATGATGTTTCTCAAACCTGTTCCTCTGATTGGCCAGGTATGCATCTCTGGAATGTGCAGTGAGCCTCATGTGGCCTGTGTCTTGGAACTGCTTCTCCATAGAAGCAAGGATAAGTTTGGCCAGATACGAAGTTTGCATAATCCTGGGTCTTGTCTTGTTAGGGAGTTGGGCCATAATAAGTTGTACATGGCCTTTTGAAGGGAAACTTATGAGTGCTTTTGAGCTTAGTAGTGTATTTGTAGCTGGGATATACCCTGCTTTTCCTCTGAAACACAGCCTTTTTAGAGGGTGAATCCATTTTCTTTCTTTTGTGGAGCTACTTGTAAGTATTGATATTTCACAGTACACTGATGGGTCCAAAGACTTGTGTTCAGAAGTGACTCTGAAGGTGGTTCTGAAGGTGCTTGAAATTTACCTTTAGCCTAAATCTTAATGAATTTGCTAGTGTTTTATAAAAACAGAAAATATCTCTCTTCTAAATTCTTGTTACCTTTTTCCCCTTTAGCAAAAATTTTTGTTTAATTTCCATCTATGAAACCAGGACATTTTCTGCATTTATTTTGGGAGTATACAGGTTTCTACATTGATACCAAAATCCATGTTGTATAGACTGTATCTTTTTGACTCACCAGTAAGATAAAAATTTACCCATTTTGGACAGTATTGAATTACTAGAAATTACTCATTTGGGCAACTGACATGTGTTTAGCTATGTGACTAGGGACTGGCTGAAGGTACCTTGGAGGAAATTACAGCTAATTTGGAAAGGGGGGTATGTGAGGAAGGGTTGCAGAAGATAATGTGGTTGAGAGATTGGGCAACTCTGGGGTAAGCCATAAGAAAAAGGAGTATGTCACCAGTCAGCATGGTATATGGATTTAGATATTTTCCTATTATGTACTGATTTTGATGAGTGCTTCTAGAGGCCTGTGGAGTATAAATTATGCTGGGATTTGCACTATAATTTTTGTGCACTCAAATTTGGAAAATCACTTGAAGTCAGATTTCACTGCTGTGTTTTAAACCAGAGGTGATTCATACAAAAAAATTAATTAAATCACTTTAATATTTGTAGTGTTCTGAAATTATATGTAGATACACTTCATGTAGCTAAATGAAACTTGATTTATTTCTAAAGTCAAATTGTTAGTTCTGATTCTGATTTTCAATAACAGTTACGGATAGAAGTAAACACCTGCTCTCTTTAGGTAACATAGGGTTAGGAAATGCTCTTCTGATGACCTAAGGAAATACGTACATATATGTATGTGTATGTATATATATACCATATATATATGTATATGTACTATATATATGTATATATGCCATATATATATATATATACACATAGGTATGTATATGTATACATGGTATATATATACATATACATACATTATGTATATATAGAAGAACTACTGATGATATTCTGTTTTCTTTAAATGAGTGTACTTCAGGCATAATTCAGGCAACATTCAGGTTTCTGGAAGGTCTTCCATCTGGCAAAGCTGTTTATATCATCCAGAAACATGAAAAAGTGAGAGAGTGTTACAGGAAGTTTGCCCCATGACTTCTTCCCGCAAAGCAAGGCATTGAGTGACTAAGGGAAAATCATGCTTTACATCTAGTTCGTGTGTTACTCCTTGTCTCATACAGACAGTGTAGTCTGGTTTTGTTGACAGATACATTTTTTAATAATTAAATACCTTGGTAGCAGAACTTCCTTATCTGTGCTGCATGACTTCATGTTGTAGTTGGTCTTGTTATAAAAACTTTGTCTTGGCCATGATCTGATTTAATTATTTTATTAATATTGAGAGGCAATAAGCAAGCAGCGC
>JBCJKH010038900.1:1314-35539 GCA_039877255.1 Loriculus beryllinus
TGGGTTGCCCAAGGAAGTTGTGAGTGCTCCATCCCTGGCAGTGTTCAAGGCCAGGTTGGATGAAGCCTTGTGTGGCATGGTTTAGTGTGAGGTGTTCCTGTTTATGGCAGGGGGGTTGAAACTAGATGATCTTAAGGTCCTTTCCAACCCTAACTATTCTATAATTCTATGATTCTATGAAGATTAAAAACTTATTTATCTTAGGTATTGCACTGCACTTTTATTAAAATGCATGTTTCACAGATCTGTATTATGCAATGATTTGTCTTTTTTTCAAGAAATCAAATTTGCATTCACTTAACTGGTTTTCAGTGACTTGCTAGGAGTAATTAGCAAACATTTTAGAAACTGTAATCAAATATGAATTGGATAGAAAGATCTGTGCTTTGCTAGTAACTTGATAGCTATAAATATTTATTGCAGCTTTCTGTGTCTGAACAGAAAACTTCCCATATGCAAATTTCTCTGCTCCAGGTTTCCAAGTGCCTGTAGCCAGTGGCTTAGGACATAATGTTGTTGTACGGCCTACTAAGAATATTGACATGGGCTACACATAGTAAAAAAACGCTATCCTTAAATCCCCTCAAAGCAATAGTGTATGCATTACAGCTACCATTCTTCCTATTTAAAACAAAACATTAAACAAAGCAATCTAAATCCCAATCTCTTCTTGTAAAGAGGAGAAGTTGAGACCTACAGTATGTTTTTCTTCCACTCTGAAATCTGGGTGGACTAAAACTCCTCTTGGGCTGGTGCCAGTTCCCTAAAGAATAAAAGTAATTCAGAGCTATTCTGGATTTAGTGGTTTTTCTTGTCACATCTGAAATGATTTCTCAGCATGCAAATTCTTAGTTGTTAGGTTTCTTTTTGTTGGGCTTCTTTCAGAAATCTCCCAGTGATGCACTTTGTAACCTGGATAATTATAAGAAAGGCACCATTTCCTGCTTAATCCCTTTAGCCAGACTTTGCAATAAAATATCCTGCATAGGTGAACCAGTCTTCAACACACATTTGGTTCGGAACTTCCGATCTTGCACTGCATCCTGCAATCTTTCCTTGTATCTTGTCTTTCATACATAGAATCAGTATGAAAAATATCACTGCCAAGGAAAGAATATTTCCATTTTATATATACACTACTAGTGCTATTCTTTGTTTCTGGTCATGTGTTACATTTTCTTAAGAAAAATAACTGGGTCAGATGGAGCTCCCTGGGTAGAAAAATTGTTCCTTCTTTGGAAATGATTTAGTACTTTCAGAGGAGACAAGCTTTAGGAGACTAGAAGTTGGTTAGCAAAGAGTAAAAAATCACAGAAAAGTCCTGCACAACTGAGTGGGAGAACTTGCTGAAAGGTGCAGAAGAGACAGCCAGGCATCAGAAATGAAGCAAGCAGCCTCCCCAGAGCTGAAAGAGCTGTGCCAATTTTGCTGCAACTCAAAGCTACTGAGCTGACTAGAAGCTGAGAGCACTCTTGCAGAGACAGTGGAGAGTTGTATATAAGTCCTCTTCTACTGTGTTTGACTAAGTTATGATGAGATGCATTTATGGAGTTGTAATGTGTATTCTAATTAAATCTGTCTTTCTTCAGGTTGAAAGTCTTTCAGTCTCCTTTGGTGAGTTCACCGCAAATCTACCTCAAAGCAATAATCAACCCCCAGTACTTTAAAAATGTCAGAGGCTCTTACTGTCACAGCTCTGTGATTTTGTGCAAGAGTAACTGCAAGCTGTATAGGCTTGCATATATGTGCTTATTTATGTATGTATGCGTGTGTGTAGATATAAAGACATTCAGCCTAACTTTAGTTAACTCCTTTGGTTGAAGGTAGCTTAGCACTAAGAGCAGAAACCTCATTACAGACCAGTTTGCTCTGTTTTTTTCTACAGTAAAACAGGCTTATCTAAGTAACTGAGATTGAAATGAAACCACATGTTTTTATACATATGCATATATATATAAAGCCACAGATGAGAAGACTCTATACTTGTATTAGAAATGCTGTGCTATGTTTTCACCCTATGCAGTACAAAGACAGTAAATTATACTTTTTTTTTTTTTGATGGTTCTACAAGAGTGTATCCTGTGTAACTATAGTCACAGAATTGGGATAACCCTGTGTAGCCATGCACAGAATTGGCAATACAGTGAAGCTACACAATCCGAGTTGCATAACGATATTCTGCATTCACAATGTCATAGTAGCAGGGGGTGGTAGTAGTGGATGACTATTACATGAATGATCTATTTATCTGGTTTGAATTTTGCTTTAACTATTTGTTCACAGTAAATCAAGCATTCTTAGCCAACTTCATTCAACATGCTTGGGCAGAGAGCCAGATTCCACTATGCTTATTCACTGAGTAGTACCTGACAGCTCAGTTAACCCCTTGCAAACAGTGGTACTAGTTGCCTAAGAAGGAACTGCCCTAAAAGTGATTGAGGTCTGTAGAATACAACTCTATAAGAATATTAAATGGGAACTAAGAATAGGATTTTAAAAATCTAAAAAAAAGTCAATTTCTGAGCAAATCATCTAACTTCCCTTTATACTAAGAAAAAGAAGCCAGAACTTCACTCATTTGCCCTTTTTTTTTTTTTTTTTTTTTTTTCTAGGATAGGCATCAATGTCTCTGAAAGATCTTTGTTGTAGAGGAAGGGTAACTAGCTCAGGCTTAAATATCAGATCTCAGATGGCTAAATATCTTAGGCTAAATGTCATACCTCAGATGGCTAAAACTTGAAGTATATTCTCCCAGAAGATACATATCCATGAGACTGATGCATTCATTGAGGAACTGCAAGTTGATGGTATGAAATGGTCAACAACAGCTATAAGAGGACCTCTGATAGGTTAGATAAGATTCTTACATCTTCCCTGCTTAGTACTGATATTTTTAGTCCGTGAAAGTATGTAATATATTGAAATATTGTTTAGCTATATCCAGTCAAAATTTTTGAAGGAAAATGACTATAATCACTTCTGTGCCACTTCCTCTAAGTTAGCATCTGTGACCCAGCTGCATAAGCAGTTTCTCTGGCCAGGATTGAAGACTCCTTCCCACTACCCCCATTGTAGTTCTTATGGAACGCAGCCATCTAGCATGGGCTGTGCTTCTTTTCCAAGGGTTGGGCCCAAAGACTTTGACAAATTTTGCATTTGCAATTGATTTGCTCCCTCCTGGGCTTTAGAATAAAAAGCAATGGATAATGTCTTAGGATCAGACTTTTCATGATGAAATAATAAGGGTTGGATGAACTGACAGCTTTTCTCAGTGTTCTATAATGCTCATTAACTTAGACATTGTTTTGATTTTTTACTGAAAAACTCATTTGCAAGGACTATAGTCAGAAGAAAAAGAATTGGATGAGATAGATAAATATAGTCAGACTACAGTGCTGTTATCCTGGAGCGGATGAAGGAACCTAGCATTTCTCCCAGGCAACACAGAAAATTAATTTTTATAATGGAAATTGAAGTCCTTTTCACTTAAACTCCAGCTGTTTTGTTGGACTCATGCTCTAGCAAATATCAGTTAAACTTTGTTCTTTCTTTGGAAATGAAACTAAAGTTATTTTCAATCTCAGTATTTCACAGTTTTTTGCAATGAAACAAACAATAAAGTCTAATGTCCAGTTTTGAAATTAAGACCCCATGGCACTTTTGAGAAGAATAGGTAAGTTAGTTCCAGTGTGGTTTTGACAATTATATACCCTTTGGTTTGAGCTATTTAACATTCAGCTCTAAAAATATTTTCCCTTCACTTTCTTCAAACTGCTGTGCCATGCTTCTGCTTGCTACTGAGCAGTAGCCAGTGCCAGACAAAAAGGAAAGAAATAAGCAAAACTTTCTGAACTATACATGCTGTTAAAATCAAAATTCTGAACTTTTCACTTCCTTGTAATAAATTTGTACGTTGTGTAGTATGAATTAAAAATCCAAATATAGACTTCAGTATGAGGATCATCTGTTGATTATGAGTTAGAACAAAACTTTGACTAAAATCTAGCATTTCTATCTCATTATCTACACTCACTAGTTTTTTATAAATATGGGAATTTTAAGGAATAACTATATCAGAACTGTTATGAGGTTCAACATCCTGTCTCTCAGAGAACTGTCTGGTTCTAACAAAGTGATTATTTCATATCCTAATCTCAATTAGTTAGATATCAGATATGAGTCAGTGCTCTGGATTAAATATTTCAAAATTCTGCTTCTGCAGTTCTAATGGGTCAGAACTGGGCCTTTGGAAAAATAAAAACTACAGTATATAAGATGTGCCTTTCCAAAAAAGAAAACCAAGCTGAAACAAGTTTGTTGTCTAATCAAAAATACAGAATTATAACTCGAACTATACCCAAGGTGTTTCATTCACTGCTGTATGGAATACTTATTTTTCTTTCCTGTTAAAATTATTTTGAAGCATAATGAAATTAACATTAATTTTCTTTGTATAGCTCTCAGTTTTCTTAGATAAATAGCAAGAAACAAGCAAACAAAAAAGTGTTATATAATGAATAAATACATGCCAGGTCAATTTGGCAAAAAGGATAACTAGGTAGAAAGAGTGTCTGAGTTAAATCATTTCGGAAAAATATTGTGGCCTGCACTGTAGGTAATGTGGCAAACTCTTCTGGAATACACACTGCAGATATCCTTCTGCATTCCTTTTATGGCCCCAGACTCCAGAGAATTTGTTATTGCATCATTACAAGTCATATTTTACGTTTGAAATATTTATAATATTATTTTATTGAAGTTTAATCTTCAGTTAGGACACAGGGACATTTTTATACGCCTCCATTTTCACAGCATTGTGTACACAGACTAGGCCTTCAGGGCAATTTTTATTGTGCCAGTGTAACATATGTTCCCAATAGGTAAGTGACACATGAAAGGAAAGGAATGTGATTTAATGTTTCAATTTTATTGCTTGCAATCTAACATATGGCAGTGAAGAAGATACAATCAATAAAGCTACATGAATATGAGAGCTCACAATAAAAGGTACTTCAGAAGGAAAGTCTGATTTAAAAATTTATTGAATCTAACTAGTCAAAGAATTCAACACAAAAATTATATTTATGGTCTTGAGCTCACTTGTTATTGGTGAGTTGCTAGTGCCTAGTTGATGATTTCATAAAGTTCTTTCAAAAATCTTGCGCAGATTTTGCACCTCACACGTTTCCATTGTACTTGTGTAAGGAAACCATAACCCAGACGAACAATGCATTGCTTTCAATTTTTATTTTCTTCTTTTGTAATCTTTTCTGTCATTTTATTGATTTTCCTTATCTTCTTTTTCTCCTCCGTATCTTATCTTCCTTATTCTCCTCCCTCACACTATCCAGCAATTCTTTCACCAGTTTTCACCAAATAATGTCCAAAAAAACTAATGTTCTTATTTCCATGTTAGTAATTGCAAAGTCGTATTGCAAAAAATAATGCTGATATCCAGGAACAAAAATAAAAAATATTAAAAAATTGTTTTTTCAAAAGAGAATTAATATTTCACCAAAGTATTTTCAGTTGTAATAAATACAAAAAAATCCATCTGATTTAGAAAAATGTCCAGTTTTACTCTAAAAGTTCAATGAAAACCGGAAAATTACAATTTTTTTCAAAACAACCCTCTTTTTAAAAAAATGGAATTCCCAATATTTTTTCTAGAATAACATCGAGAAAGATTGCCATTTTAATGAAAAATACTTTCTATTAAATAATATTTTTTTAAAAATAACTTTGTAATGTGTACAGTGTAAAACTCCTATCAATTTAAGTAGACCTAAAGCCAGCACCATTCCACTTTCTTTCCTGTATTTGAATCAAAATATTTAGAAACAAAATTTGACTTCCAGACAGATGAGTTCAATGAATTAAAGTATCTTATAACCGCTTCTTTCCTCAAAGAAATTTTACAGTATTTTCATGGCAAAGTCACATTTCTATGGCAAAAATGTTAACTAGATACCTTTATGGATAATGAGAATGGTTGTCTGAACAGCACACTGACTCAAAACAGGAAATCTGTGGCATGTGTTTTAAGCTTAGTCCAAGTTTCAGCATTCAATGCAACCCTGCATTGATGTGTACCTTTGCTCAGACAGCATAAATTGGGTCCTTAAAGTTTTGTTTTCCTGGTGTTAATAATCTAGTTCTGAATTATTTTAATCTCATTTTTCAGATGCCATTTCCAAAGATAAAGCCTAAACAACATTTATGGATCTCATATTCTTCTTTCTTTGATTCACATTCATATAGTTCTATAGATGCCAATGTATGATTTAACTACATCTTCAATTTACTAACCTCTCAATATCTTCCTCTCAGATCACATAACTTCAGTAAAAACAAGTAGTGCACACAAGACAATTTGGGAAAATTCTGCAGGAATTAACTGACTAGCTTAGCACTAATGATTAGTAATATCTTGCAATTTCTAAGCAATGAGATCTGAAAATATGATATGGACACCCACTGACAGAGTTTAAAATCCTTTAAGCAGAGTTTGGTGTTTTGCTTGTTTGTTTTTTTTTTTTTGGGGGGGGTTGTTTCAGTTGTTGTGACATTATATTATTAGGTGTTTGTTGGTCTCTGCATAAAGATTTTTTTTTTTGGGGGGGGGTTGTTTCAGTTGTTGTGAGGTTTTATTATTAGGTGTTTGTTGGTCTATGCATAAAGACTAATATCCATCCAATCAGGAAATTATATTAGTTTTGTTTACTTCATGTCACAACATATAAAAAGTTGTGCATCATTCTTGATAGGGCAGATTCTGGACAGCCAACAATCCTGGAATCAGAATATGTCAGATCTGATTATTTAAGTTCATGTTACCACTATAACTATGTTGTATCCTGTGAACATGGCATATTTAAAATGGTATGAGTTTAATTTTAATAAAGAAAAAAAAATTACTTTCAAAATAAAGCAAAGATGATCACTGAAAAATACTATGTGATGTATGGGGCAAAATTCTGTATCAAGAAAAAATTCTGTAGCAGGCATTAAATTAAAAATATAAATTTTTGGAAGTCAAGGATTGAAACTATCACGAGACCAGTAAGAATCGAGAAGACTCTACAGAAGATCAACGTTGTGCCAGCCACATTTGTTTTCTTGAGACCAGCCTCAAGAATTGCCTTCCTGTCTAACATGGGACTTTTCTCTGTGAATCTTCTTCATTAGCATATTCATCAATTTCCACACCCATTCACCTAGAATCTATCAGTTTTCAACCTTGCAGTCATGTAGGTATTAAAAAAAACATACCTAAATCACATCATGGTCTTGGCATATATGGAACTTATACATGAAATGAGCATTGAACATGCATATACTATTCAAATAAGCCTAAAGTTTCTTCATGCATGGTATAACCTGAATTCATGCAGGTATATCACTGTGATCTCCAAATGCCTGTAAATATCTGTTCCATGACTATGTTGAACACATGGTATCTATTTGCTTTGTTGTCACATTTTATGGATTGTGAAGCCTCTTAGGGTATGGCTTCTCACAAAAGTTCTATTTAAGAGATTATTGTGTTTTTATAAGTATGTGTATATACACAAACTGGAAGACAGAGAAAAGACATTTGTTAGACATCTGCATTCATGTGTATAGTCCATGTCATTATGGCACAAAAGATTATCCAAAATGTTTGTAAAATCTGTGGGAAAATGGTAAAACTTTCAGGAATTTCCATGAGATTCCTGTTGTGACATATCATTTCCCTTCTATCTTCAGGGTTGGGATGAAACAAAGGCTGCTGAATTCATTCATCCTTTTCTATCTTTTAAATCCTGCTTTGTTTACCTTTGCCATAGTAGTGGGAGGTGGAATATGAAATATGTTCCACACCAAGAGACAGGCAATGTAGGCATATGTACCTCCTGTAAACTGATGCAGCTGAAGAATTAGACTCATAAAAGTGTACTGTGTGGGCGCCATACGGGTAAAGATTCCATAATCTGTAAAGCATTTGATCTGCATCAAAACTGTCAATATATATCTTCTACATTTACCGCTAGAGATGAGAATTCCTAGCAAGGTAGCATTATTTATTTATTTTTAAATTCATCACTCATGCTTCAGGCTACCACAAGACCATATCAAAACTTTAATAGAACAAAAGTCATTTATATTTACCCAAACAAGTGCCCAATCGATTTCTGTACAGATCCCACGTGACAAGTTTTCTGTCATGATATATCTATATCATTCTCTGGCTGGCTAATTTCTCCAGCTATTGACTAAAAATAAGTCCACTGCACTATAGTACTGCTTAATTGTGCAAAGAATGTTTCTTTTGAGATCTTAAAAGGCCAGCACCAAAAACACCAGGCCTCCTTTACAGTAATATAATTGAAGCAAAGTCTTCTGTTTACTTGGGATCAGAAAAGAACCTTCTCCATCTCAAACAATAAATAAATTGGGAACTCTTCTTTTACCAGGTTATTGTACTCACCCCTATGTGTCCAAATTGTGCTTCCCAAAAAAATATGTTAAATTGAAAACCTAACCCTGCTTCACATGCCAGCAACCTGAAAGAGCAAAATTAATGAATGAGCTATTTCATTACAAACAATCCATACATGACTGGCCTTCTGCAATATATCAAGAAAAATAACTGAAAACCAAAGCCCTGCACAGTTTAGTTACCAGCTCCAAAATGATGACTGCCTGAGAGTTGCTGTGAAAGTGCCCAGGCTATCCAACCAAAAACTACCTCAACTATTCACCACATGTGACCAAAGCCACAACTATGGGAAACAGCTTTACAGAAATTCTTTTCAATACCCTCCCTTTTCCACAGTCCTTGCCAGCCTTCTACACAGTAGGATCCCTGGAAACAAGCTTCAAACCCTCTCCTTCCTGACACATCCATGATGAACAGCTGCAACTTCTTAGGCACTGAACACAGCTGCCTTGAGCTATGCCATTGAAATAATCCAAAAAGACAGCAGAAAAATGGAACTATGTTATTGAGTGTATGGTTAGTGGTCTTCATGCATCAGCTAGATGGGTGGCTTCCAATTCTTACTGCTGAGGCTGCTGGAAATCACGCGCAAAACACAAGCCTGATTCTTTTCTCACTGTTTTCATTCTGGAGTTATTTCTAGGGAAAAAGAAAGTGAAGACCAAACAAGATTATAGTGCTCCCTTCTCTTCCATCTTGGCTACATTCTTCGCTGATATTACTGCTAAACTTTTACTGTCTTCAAGGGGCCTCAGAGTGCATCCAAGAGACCAGTTTGTGGTCATGGTTATAAGAGTTCTGTGCTACTTCAGTATATTTGAAGATGTTCTGATACAGAGAGTAGAAGAAGCTCATTAACATTGCTTTCTGTTTAGGCTAATTGGTAGGCAGCTGAGAAGCTGGTTATATTAGCTGAGAGGACTATTTTATGAAAACTGTTTGTATTCCTTCCAGCACCTGAGATAGCTCAAAGAGGACATTGCATTGTGGTGGTGATATATCCCAAATCAGATTATGTTATTATTTGATTTTCTGGTAAAAGTGAGCTTGAATGTAGGTAACATATCTGCCTTGCTCTCAGCTCTGTGCTTAACAGTATATCTGGACTGGCTTAAGCCTATATGCTGTGTTTTATGAAACTCCAAGTTGGCTGGTTGCTTCCTGTGAGGCCTACAGCAATTCCTACCACCAACATTGAGAGGAAATAAAAGACAACTGTGTTAAAAAAAATGGTAAAAGTTATTTGTAAAACACAGTGCTCCACGGTGTTCTATTCATGGCACAGAATCATCCATCTGGGAAACCTTTGCATGATTATTGCCTTATCTGATCAAGTGTTTCTTAGGAATTTCTTCATAGACTGAGTCACGAGGCTGTTTCAAGAAGATGTGCCTGGTGCTGAGAACTGTAGTCCCAGCCCAGAAAAATGCTTGGCTCTAAGTAAGCAGGCAGCTTTTTTATCAACGTATGAATGGTTTCTTGATTTCAGAAGTTAAGCAAGGGCTCAAGCAATTTTGGTTTGTGTTGTTTTCCAATTTCTATGAAGCAGGAAAGCATCCTCAGTATAATTCCTACAGCTTATTTTAGCCTTTTCTTTATTTCCACCAAAACCATGTAATTCTCTCCTTTGAAAGTTTCCTCTTTCCTCTTGAAAATCAGATGTTATAAAATAGGATACTGTATATGGTTAATTTGCTCTTCAGTTGCTGAAATGCTTACTCCTAAAAAAACTTTCAAGTTATTCTCTAACAGGTTTAGGTAGAATGAGCCAACTGCCTCCCGATGTAAAGCTGGTAGCAGAAAGAAAATAATCTAGGGCTATTTCTCAGGAGTGTAGATACTACTGCAGTGTAACTTCCCAAGAAACTGGCACTAGGAAATAAGTATGCATCTTCTTTTTTTTGTTTGTTTGTTCTTAATTTTTTTAGTTTTTATAATAAAAATGAGAGGATGCCGCATTTGAGTATTGCTATATACGGGAGTATTTCCTGGTAAGTTTGGGGAAATTGAGAATTTGCAGTTGGAAGGTTAGGGTTTTTTAATTTTAGTTAACTAGGGATAGTACCTTTTCTTTACTTTTTCTCCACTAGGCTATTAGCTCTTCATCTGTACCAGTATAGTAAACTAAAATAGACTTGTAATTTCTCCTCATCACAAAACCAAAAATATTACAAAAGGAAGTTCAGGCAACCAGAATTTTTTCAGGATCGGCATGGCAACAAAAAACTATAAGCTTCATTGATGTGTAAATGTGCAGTGACATTTTTAAAATGTGTACTGACTTTTTAAGAATATGCATGCTCAGTGAATATGAAAGAACCAGATACAACTATCGAGTACTGTGAACCAGTGTTTCAGTGCGGTAGTGAAAACTGGATTTAAGCACAGGCTCACATACTTCATTAAGAAACTAATACTTCCGCTTGTTAAGCCAAAGGCAAATACAAAATGTATTTGCTGAATCTGGGTTGCATAATGAAAGCATGAGATTCATGATTAACTATGCATCTGTCTTTGACGGAAGTCAGCAAGCAGTAACTTCTTACCATACATAACACTTCATACAAGAAGCTCACAGTGGTCTGCAAAAGCAGAGTATCTTCATAACATTTCAAAGAGTTATTTCTTTCCTGAGATATACTAATTTTACAGCTGAAAACCTAGCCAGTTAATCTTTTGAGACATTATTTCCCTAAATGATCCCTGTCAGTCTTAAAGTTTTATTCTAACACCAGTCAGAATAGTACCCAAGCTCCTCCCATTCTAACTCAAGCTGTTGGGTGCATTTCAGCCAGACATCTATAATTAGTAATTAGAAGTGATCACCTGCAGTTGTTCATCATTAAGCAATCAGGACACACTTTAAAGTACCTACATTTATATTTAGAAACGTTATGACAGAAACACAGGCAAAAGAGGAAACTTTTGGGAGTATCTCAAAATGCCTGAGCCTGCAATCAACAAATACAAGGTTATTATTTCTTCTGGAAGAAAGGAGGCCATAGTGTGTAGAATTATACAAGACAATCAATGGAGCATTAAGTAAATTTGCAAGCATTTTCAAATTAATAAATTAAAATTTATGATCAAGTATATATTTCATACTCTGTTTTGGTAGAAAATACAGTGAATGTAAGAATAGCATAATTTTTAACATTATACTTGAATACTAAAGTAAATTCTATTAGTTAATACTTCTACATTGTATTTCTACAATATCTTGCTAGATCAAATGGACATTATTGCATGCAGGTACATTTCTGACACATTTATAATGGAAAATCTTTCCTGATCAAAGAAACTAACAATTTATTGCACTATGGGAGATCTGACTTCTGGAACCAGACAGTAGAATTCAAGGTGCTGATACAGATAGTAATTCCTAACAGCCGCTTAACACTTCTTAACCTTGCAATACTCATCAAAGGAAAAGTAAAATTTAGAGATTCCAGCGGAGAGTAGTATAAAGTGTTATGAGTGTCATCTCTAAAATTTTTATTGGAGAAGTCCATGAATATTTTCAGAAGTGGGCATATGTCGGTGGCCTTGATAAAATACCTCTTGTTCTACTGATGAATATCTGTAGGTAAACCTTACTAATCTACCTGAGTTATCATATCAGAGCAGTGTTGTTTTTTCAAGATGTGATACCCTGCACACACTTTTCAATAAATTTCGTGGAACCACAGAAATTCTGATTGGAAGGAAATTGTGAATGTATCCAGTCCAGCTTCCTGCTCAAAGTGGGATTATTGCCAACACTAATGTTAACTTCTTTTATTTTTTCCCCTTAAAGTTTAAGCTGAGCCTCCCAAGCTGCAGTTTCTGTTACTTTGCTTGCCTGTCTGCTACTACCAAGAAGCGTTCTGCTGTCATTATAACTCCCATTCATCTCTCATCATTTCCATTGCTGAGTTTAGCACTTTGGCTGTGACACTGCTGAGTTTTTCCATTACTGAATTTGGTAGTATCACATGCCTCATTAATTCCTGCAATTATAAATATGCTTTAACATGCTTCTAAACAAACATGCATGCATGTACATACACACATATATAAAATTCACATATATTTGTATAAAATGGCTTTTTTTTACAATATAGAAAGTAATTGCCATTTCAGCCTGGAGTGGTCATTTCTTCTTTCTTATGGTGATGTCAAATGCGTAAGTTTTCATCCACATCCTTTTATATATACAAATATATATATATATTATAATTGGAAGGTACATACAAATATAAACATGCATATATACATATGCTCATTCCATATGCAGTCCAGACAAGCCAGGGCTTGAAATATTTCATGCAGGAAACAGTTGCAGCATGGGATCTGTATATTTATTTTACCTCTTACAAGGTTTCTTCCCTAGCCTGCACAAAGTTTTGGCTTCATGGGCACCCATGGAAACGTGTAACTGTTTGTGTCTGCAGTGGGAATCTTTTCCCTCTGGGCAAATGGATTTTTGAGTAGAGATGGACATCAGCCATACACATCAGATCCAAATCAGGATTTGAGAAGACTGAAATTTCCGCTTATTGCATGCTAGATCCAGAATTTTAATTTAACCCATTACAAAGATAGGGCCTGTTTATGAAATACATGTACTGATCCATCTGGATGTTATTTGCATCTGTGATTTAGTTAAGGGTCTCATTTATATTTTATATTTGAATTTAAAAATACTTCAAAATACTCAGCCAAATACCACTGGGATGGAGATATCATTCCACCAAAAGAGTGTAAAAAGGCAGATTGCAGCAAAAATTATTAAAATTGCTCTTGCGTTTATAGAGAAAAATTTTATGAAAATCAGAAAGAAAAACCCTTACTCAGAACAAAAGCCACTTAAAAATATGATACAGTGCATATTTTCGAGATATGGTGAGAGTTTTGAAATCTGTGGATAGTAAAATGTGCATTTTATTTCTAGAAATAAGACTAAATGTTTCCTCCAAGTTTTCCTGTGGATGAATGCAAAACATAATCAATCTAACTTTTTTGGTTACTCATGAGGAAAGTAATGATCCTTTTTTGTTGTTTTTCTGCATAAAAACAGACATCACTATGTGTTGTAAGAAAACATTTTTGTCTGGAGTCCAGAGGCTATTTTATTAAATGCTGAAGCAGGAAAAATATATAAGCAGAATAATTTTAACTTTTATAAAGATTTATTCCACTAGAGAGCAGGAGGATGATAATACCCAGCTTTTCAACAGCTGAGCTTACTTTTGTTAATCATCATAAAGATTAATATTTTTATCCCCATTTTACAGAGGGAGAATCTAATGCCAAGAAAAACAATGAGTCCTAATTACATTACAAAACTTGTCTCTAACCCTGACATTAAGTATAACCAGATCATATATGCCATGTGATGATATTTTTAGCATTGTTCTTTAACCTTGATGATTCGTAGACACTGTCAGTAAAAAGACAGTAAAAGCCACATTTGCTATATAAATTACTACTACAACAAAGGGTAGTAGTTAATTCCTGGAAAAACTAGCATATTAAAGGATAATACTATAAATTCAGCAAACCATATATTAAAAATGGCTCAGGCTTTTCAAGGAGTGGCCTCAAGGATATGATAATTATGTGATATAACATGGCAGTACACAATAATTGTGTAGCTGCTCTGAGCAAAAGGTGAACCTGTGGCTTACAGTAGCAGGTTTATGTCTTGCAAAGCAGCTTGCAAAACAGCTTGGCCTGACTCATGAGATCTTATTGAAAAGTTAGGCTGACCTTGTAGCTAAACACAACAGAAGCTTTTTTTTTTTTTTTTGGTATAAAATGTCTGTGCATATCCACACTGTATTCTCCTTCAGTCCAGTCGATGTCCCTCATGTCAAAAGTAGCACATTTTAGTATGTAGTGTGACTTGCAGATTGATCTTCAGATTCTTTCTGAGAAAGGGGATGATAGGTGATAATCCTTATTTATAGCTATTAGGGTAGATTTACAGTATAAAATTTTAAGTATAATATTTTGAATATAACAAGTTTTCATAACACCCACATTGAAACTGGAAATCTCTAAGAGATTATACTTTCAGCAGGACGATCTATAAAATATAACATGGCAGATACTACACAAACTCAGAGCAAAAGGATGATTTCTTCTCCAAAGATCTCAATAAAAGAAATATTCTTCTAAATAGAAGAGCTAACACACACAAGGGAGGACACAAGGAAACAGTGAAGAAATGCCAATTAACACCATGACCAGCAGTAACAGTGTGCAACTTCAGAAAGGAAATATTGCTTGTATACAGAACAGCAATTTTTAACAGTTCTTGGTTATGAAGTTACTTTCTCTCAAGATAACAAACAAACAAACAAACAAAAAATCAACAGGAACCATGCCTGTTAATTATGTAATTTACTTTATCTGTGATATTATATTGAGATATATATAAAGAGAGATATAATAATTAATCAGTATGTACCTTAGGGCAAGGTAAAAAATTGAGTTCTCAAATATGCATAACCTGTAAGAAAAAAACACTGTTTTCTCCTGCATTAGTTTTGCACTCAAATTTTATCAAATTTGAAATTTAATAAACCCTCAAATATTGACCTGTAAATTTTTGAAGAGGAAGAAATTAAGCTCATAAAACTGGAAAAAAAACAATATGCTTCATAAAAACCTTGAAAAAGACAAAGTGATTACTGGTAAGTAAAAACCAGATATTTCATTTGGGTGTACATAAATGTAAGGTCATAAAATGAAGATAAGCCAAATGAAACATGCTAACAATATATTGATTTAAATATTGACAAAAATACAGTCATGAATATATTGTGATAAGTTCTGGTCAGGGATAATTCAAACAATTTGACTTTTAAAAAATAACCTGTTTTTCCAAATATCAATAAGTCCTTGAGTACCTACTCTACGAGTGACTCTTACTTAATGAAGGAAAGAATAAAACATGGCATCGAACTTCTGTAAGTTCTTGCCTAACTTTAGTTACCATATTTTAAACTCTTTAGCTGAAGCTGGCTCTTCTCTCATACCTCATTTGATACCAGTTTCAATTTGTCTCATACCTAAATGGACTGGTTCATAGTAGATGAATTCCCTCTTGAATAACTTAAAAGGGGTTTACTGCAATAGGTTTGTCTTTGTGTATTAGTCGTCCAACAGAGCAATGACACTGACTAAATTTGCATGACATTTACTCCAGTAAGCTTTTATGAAGTGAACAGAGGAAATACAGTTATGAAAAATACATGGTAAAATGCAGACAAAATCAATGTCCAGACACTTTCTTTTCCCATTACAAACTATACCCTGTGGGTTAAAATCATGAGAAATTAGACTGTGCAGAAAGGATGTTGCGTCATTTGGGTGGGAGTGTTGATCTGCTAGAGGGTAAGGAGGCTCTACAGAGAGATCTGAACAGGACGAGCTGAGGCTAATTGCATGATGTTCAACAAGGCAAAGTGCTGGCTCTTGCACTTGGGTCACAACAACCCTAAGCAACGGTACACATTTGTGGAAGAGTGGCTGGAAAGCTGCTTAGTGGAAAAGTACCTGGAAGTATTGGTTAACAGATGGCAGAATATGAGCCAGCAATGTGCCAAGTGGCCAAGAAGGCCAAGATCATCCTGGCTTGTATCAGCAATAGCGTAGCCAGCAGGGCCAGGGCAGTGATTGTCCCACTGTACTCAGCACTGATGAGGCCACACCTTGAATACTGTTAAGTTCTGGCCTCCTTACTACAAAAAATGTATTGAGGTACTGGAGTGTGTCCAAAGAAAGGCAACAAAGCTGGTAAATGGTCTAGAGTACAAGTCTTACAGGGAGTGGCTGGGGGAAATGAGGTGTTTCAGCCTGAATAAAAGGAGACTCAAGATCTTATTGCTCTCTACAAATACCTGAAAGGAGGTTGATCCTCCTGTATCTTCTCCCAAGTAAGAAGCAATAGGACTAGAGGAAATGGCCTCTGGTTGTGCCAGGGGAGGTTTAGATTGAATATTAGAAAAAATGTCTCCACCAAAAAGTCTGTCAAGCATTTGAACAGGCTGCTCAGGGAAGTGGCTCAGGTATTTAAAAGATGTGTAGATCATCACCATCCCTGAAGGTATTTAAAAGACATGTAGATGTGGTGCTTGGGGACACTGTTTAATGGTGGACTTGATAGTGTTAGTTTATGGTTAGACTAGATGATTTTTAAGGGTGGTGATGCACTGGAATGGGTTGCCCAAGAAAGTTGAGAATGCTTCATCCCTGGCGGTGTTCAAGTTCAGGTTGGACAGAGCCTTGAGTGACGTGGTTTAGTGGGAGGTGTCCCTGCCCATGGCAGGGGGTTGGAACTAGATGATCTTCAGGTTCTTTCCAATGCTAACTCTTCTATGATTCTATAATCTTAGAAATCTAAAGGATCTATGATTCTACAATCATCGCCTGATTGAATTTCCACCAGAAATAATGTTAAGATGAAGAGAAATTTTGGGAATATTAAGTTAGAAAAGCCAAAGATTAGTCTGCCCAAGTATTTCATGGAGACAGTGAAGACAGAAGAGTAGTGACCACAGGAAATTTTTGCTAAAAACAAGAGACACTTACTCCAGAAGGGGATTGAAGTGGACTGAGTGTATATATCTGTTCATTGGTTACAGAAATTTCATTAGAAGACATTAGAAGTTCAAGGCTGAGTGCTTTGTGATGTGAGTATGGATCATGGTTTCCTATGGGTCCATGGCATAAAGTGTAAGAAACGCTGTTCTGGCCTGAGACTTGTACTCTTTTTATGCAGTGTTAGCACACTAGTAAGGTAGACACATCTATTGTTCATTATTTAATTGCAGGGATTTTTAAAAAGAAAGCAAATTATTTTGTATGACATGATGTCTCCTTCAATGTTCTTGCCCAGAACTAGTAGGACAAAGTCTGAGGAAGGACTTGTTTTAATATGTCAGAAAGTCCAACAGCAAAAAGGCTTGAAGCAAAGCTCTGCAATAATTTTTGAAGGAACTCTAGTTCTAGTTCCTTCAAAACTTCAAAACTCCTCTCCCCTGGTTACTGTATGTCTTAAGGGATGTGCCACTGAGTGAAAGCAGGATGCCTGGTCTCAGCTTGTGGAGCTGGCGTAGCACTGCTGCAGTGACAAATCCAGAGAACCTTGGGGAAAACTGACCATGAACATACATTTTAGGAATGACTGAGTGGGAGTAGAGTTTTTAACCACGCCCAGCCTCTGAGCCATCAAGCTGAAAACACCCAACAAAAACAAAGAATGGGCCATGATATTCAAATAGTTCAGTAAAGATTTAAATCCTCTGAGGTTTATTTCCAAATGACAGACTAACACTTTCCTACCAGCTTGTGAGCAAAAGCAATAAAAACACCACTCACACAACAGGCAGATATTTAGTAGTGATGCCTGTTCCTTCCATTATACTTAAAATGCTATTATTCCAGGCACAAACAATTTCACTGTATTGCAGTTGATTGCATTTAGCAATGATAGCTCAGTCTCAGTATTGTAAAGGTAACTGTGGCATAAATACAGCTGCTTTTATGGCTCTTGTCCACTTGCTCGTATTTGGTGTTCTCATTCTGAGGTCCCATGACTCAAAGCACCTCAAGTAAACTGGCATCGTTTCATAGGGGTCTGAAGACTGAATGTCTGACCTTCGTTTCCAGGTTGATGATGAGTATTTCATCACCTCTGTGCCACACAGGGTGCTTTCACTCTCTTACCTACACTCATATCCAATCCACAGATCACTGTCAAAGCTGAGTCCTGTATTGCAGAGTAAGGTGCATAGAGATTCTTCTCCTTTTTTGGGGGAGAGAGAGTATCCTATGTTTGGCAGTGTAGCTCTCAGCACGGGCAGAGGAGGAAGGACAGAGCATAAGATTATCTAAATCAAGGCTGCCATCAGATATGTGCTTATTGCCAGCACATGTCGGTAAGGATTATGCAGTCTCAACACAACAGTTTGCACAGCTTCTTGGACAAGCCATCATTCCGTCTATGGATCTGATGGGACATGTGGAGAACTCCAGCAGGAAAAATTAACATCTGCGGCATTCAGTGAGGAAGTGTGCCTCTTGGTTAAAATTTCCTGACCTGAGCTGAGCCTTGATTTCAGCCTTGATCTGTTGGACTCTGATAGTTTAGTTAACTAATTTCTTTAGGATTCATCTTCTGGGAGACATCATTCCCAGCTAAGATAAAATTAGTATTTTAAGTCTAGTTTTAAAAATCCAAAGTAACGGACTGCCTGACTTACTTGCAGTGGTGAAGTTTGGAATAAAAATATTTTTTGGTGTGGAGCAACTATTGCTAATGATTTTCAGTGACTTTGCAGCCCAGAAAGTAATTTATCCAGAAAAGTGTATTCATTGGCACAAGGAAGGCCAGAAAAATAGACATTATATACTCTGCGTTGTCACACAGACCTACATTATAGCTAATTTTAATATTCAGTTTCTGCTGAATGGAGAAAGAAGTTGATTAAGCAGTAGAATGAGATGTAGTAGAAATACCGGTTCTCCTTGTGTTTCAACCAATAACAGGTTTCAGCAAGGAAAGGTGAAATAAGTCAATCAGCTGTTTACTTTCTGGTTCCTTCAAAGAAAGCAAAATGCCTCTGTCTGTTAGTAGCTAAGACACCAGAGATTTTGGTATTCAAACAGTATCAGCATAAAGAACGAATAGGCAAAGAAACAGATGCTGTCATGTGTTTCTTTATTTTTATATTATCTATTTTTCTTTGACAACTGCATAGCTACACCCAGAAAAGTAGTAATTATATCCAGAACCCAAAGAGGTCCATCATAACATGAAAATGCTGTGACATCATAGTCCTTGGTTAAGGAAATTATAACGATGGCAAAGGTTAAACCCACAGTGCAAGACAGGCAAGGGAAGAGAAGAGCCTCGGAGAGTTTCTTTCTCAAAAAAGTTCAGAACTTTTCCATTTTGAGGGAGAATTATCAAAAGGTAAGTCTCCTTGATTTCATAACACTTCGTTGCATGTGGATGTTTTTGCAAATGTTTTTTAATGTATGTAGGTTTAAAACCACTCATGGGTGAGGCGGAAGAGAGGAAATAATGAGAAACAAATTTAGTGGAAAAACAAGTGTTGATGGTGTAACTAGGCAATGAAGTAAATTTATGAACTGATTTGATCATGGATGTTAGCACCTCCTTTCCTTCCAGTGTGAGTCAGAGTGAACATAAACATCATGGCTACGTGGAAAAGTGTACCCCTGTGGAAAAAAAAACAAAACAAACAAAACAAAACAAAGCAAACTGAGTTTTTGGAAGGAATTTTTATTGTTTTTTAATGTTTGCTAAACCACGACGACACAAAAATACTACTGTCCCACTTCTGCGCAGACTAGGAGAAGAAATAAGTGAACACTAAGTACAGTGTGTGATACACCAATAAATTTCAAAGTTAAATGTTAGTAAGATAGTAGGGTTATTGTTTCTATTAAGATATAAAGGAGCCAAGATCCATTATGTTATGAATTGTATTATCATAGGACAAAAGCACTCTGGACTTACATTTTATTAACTTTTAAACATCCTTAAGACTGATAGGAAATGTTCTTTACCAAACTCAAAGCGGTCTAACATTTTCACAGGCAAATACACATCTCTTGTCTTTTTCTTGTCTTTTTGGCTTTTCCTGTGGAAAGAGAAGCCAGTTTTGTGATGGTAGTAGTCATACACAACATTTGTTATTAGACTGTCTGAGAGCCATTTGTCAAACATTTACCTCTGGAAACATTATGAAGTGACTGTGACAATATGACGCTATTTCAGTGACAAATTAGATATTCACATTGTTTTTAATTTTTAAAGAAATACATCCAATTTGGTAAGTTTCAAACACTAATGGATATTGAGCATTTTACTATGAGTTCTTCAGCCAAATCTAGATTTTCTTTGTTTCAGCCATATGTTTGTTCCTTTGTGTATTGTAACAGCCTTGTTTTTGTAAGTTCATTGGAGCTGGCAGACAACTAAGAGAGCTTGAATTCCAAAGCCCAGTCAAAATTTACTTTATACCCATGACTAACGTCAAATTTGAACTCTATATAATAGAAATCTTGAGTAAACTCATGTTAATCTCTTCTTGATGCCAGTTATGTCTAGCTATAATAGCTGAAGTCAGGTCACTATCCCTAATGTATACATTCTCCTCCCACTGAACTATCTTTGGTAAAGAAGTATAGTGAGGAAGAATACCGCTTCCAGTTCAGGCTGGCCTGGTACAATGCAGTCAAAAAACATTATACACACCCTGACATTTAAAAGTCCTTGACTCATGGCTGCAGAAATTCAACATGGCTTAGTTATTAAATTGGTAAATAATTCTTCTCCAGGTACTTTCATCTATATGTATATTCTAAGATTTTCTTCATCATTCAATTTTTAGAATATAAAAAATAGATAGACCTGTGGGTAGCAGAATATGTAATGAAAAATTTTTGTCATTATCTTAACCTGTATGAGGACTTCCCCCAAAATGTGTTCTTAGAAAGAGAACGAGCAGGCCCAGTTATAACTAGATCTTCCTTCATAAGAGCAGAAAACTGTAGGATGTAAATATTGGTTTTATGGTACAGATGTGCTGTAACAAAGAGAAATGCATGCAATATTACGTTTTGTCTACTATAAAAAGAAAAAAAAAGTTACAATAAGAAAGTCTAATCCTTAGTCTGCATTGTATAAACTTAAAGAGATGGTAATCAACCTTGATGCGTGACTAAGGCACACATCTGCCTGTATGATTTATGACAGAACACAAACAGAGAATAAACTGGTCTTTTTTTAATAATATCCTCCTTGTAAGAGGATACTCTGCTCCATAGTGAAACACAGTCTTTTTTCATGTTTTGATATTTTCTTTTTGAGTAAGCTCTCTAAAAATTATTGTATATCTACAAGACCTTATTTCTTAGCAGGCGTTATAGAAATCCTCATCAGTCTCTCCTGTACGGAGGCTCAGAGTTGTTCTTGATGCAGAGAGATAGTTTAACCAGTTTTATTTCTAAAGAAAGAGCAGCCTTCTTCCTAAGAACATAATTCTGAATTAAATGTCAGGGAGATTAAGTATTTTTGATTTAAATTAGAGAATTAGAATATGTAAATAAAATTTTTTTTTTAATTTATTTTATTTTGTAATGCTCCTTGGTCTTGAGCAGGGCATTTTTAAGGGCTAAAAAGAGTTGCAACATCATATCTATTTGATAAAATTTCCAATAAAACTACCAGCCATAGGAAAGACAACATGGACAGTATCAGTACTGGAATTTGATGGAGACCATCCATTTAAGCTAATGTAAGATGCTGAATCATCACCAGGAGATTAATTTTCTTTAGTACAGATATAGATTGTGTTTAAAGTAGTAAGCTTTTAAGTAACATTCTGCATTTTCTTGGCCCAGTGGAATTGATTATAAATATAGTGCCACTTGAGTTGGAACAGAAGAGCTTGAAAAATTTGCACTGAACTCAATACCAAGATTTCCACTACATTCAAATATATATTACTAAGTCATTTAAGACCTCTGTTTTTCCAATGGCCTGAAGCCTTATAATTGACTTTATTTCAGATAGAGGTCATGAATGTAAGCTGAAACATCTTTTATTGATAATAACATATTGGGAATAACATAAAATGGTAGCAGAATATTTCACTGAATTAAAAAAAAAAAACAACACCACATTCAGTGAAGCTTAAAGCATTTGATCTTTTCCCCACTGTTGTTCTGTGTTTACAGTTGTGAAGAATCACTTCCAAATGTATATCTCCCTAAGTCAGTTTACACTACTAGTGCTGCCTGGACCTGTCAAACTAGCTGCCTGGGAGTATTATGCAAGAGACTTCTGTGCAAAATTTTTGGATCCCTGCCTCAGCGAGGAAGCAAATTTTGCTTATGCATTTGTCACATTTAATGACCTTTTCAGAAGGAAATCGCATGTCCTTTGACATCTATCTGCAGGAAAGCTGAGTTAATAAAGGGAAGGTCTTGCATCAGTGAGGAAAGAGTAGTCAATTACTAATTCTACAGTCATGGCAAAGTTATGTGATGACTTTTATGCAGTAGTGTGTTTAGATCAGTCTAGAGGAAGCTTAACAAGAGTAGGAGGCATGGGAGACGGACTCATTCATTGTCAAATACCTCATACCATTACGTTATGTTAATCTAAAGTTATATCTGGTTCTGCATCTCTTTCATTCACTTTGAAACACTTAGAATGATCAGAGATATCATAAGCAATTTTGCATATGGAAACAACGTAGCTGCTCCACTGAACTGAATTTTATTTGGAAGACATAAGCCAAAAGAGATCAAAACAGGATATTTATCACAATAAATGATTTGTCTATATGACAGCACAAAATAAATGTTAAAAGACCTGAGCAAAGCCAGTCAAAGATAACAGTTTAGAAACTACTCTCTATTCTGCTAAAATCTATATGTGCTAGCCGAAGGTTTCTACTTTTTCTTCTCCTTCCAAATTCTACTATTTGCCAGTGTATTGAAAGAGAATGAAAGTTATATTAGGATGAGAAGATGTCTCTGTTAGTCACTCTATTTCTCTCTCAAACACCTGAAAATTTAATCATCCCATCTTAAACAGAGCAGAAATGGGTATATGTATCTATGCAGTAGTGCATGGTTGACAGGAAGTAGAAGCAGTTTAAAAATATGAATCAGACACAGAATGACAAATTCTGTAAAGTACTAAATTGCTCAAGTGTAAGGCTGGGCTTCTGCTAATGCCAGAATATCAAGTATCTTGAGGATCTCTGCTCGAGGAAAAAAAGCCAATTCCAAAGCATATTACAGTCAATTTAGACTGCTCATACAAGAAACTTTCAGTTGCACTTCACCTCCATAGCAGCCTTGCTTCAGACAATTCAGGAAGTAAAGCTTTTTATCATTTCATTCGCTAAGAATCAGATTTGAGAGAAAAACAGCATTTCCTTACATCAGTCTGAGGACAGAATATAGGTCCTCTTGGGCTCAAATACAGCACCTTGCTCTTGTGCCTCTGGGCCTCAGTGGTAGCCAATGGCTAAATGACAGCTAACACATAAAACTGTTTTTATTTTCTTTGAAGACCACCCATGAGGTTTTCTCCTTCGCTTTTACAAAGCTGTTTTTCATTGGAAATAATGTTCTTGCCCTTATATGTACCAGACAGGAAAGCCAGTTCTGAAAACTACTGTGTTAATTTTCACCAATAATTTCAAAGGCAGGGAAATGTTTCTGCATCTCTCTCCTTGCTGGTGGGATTCCAAAATTTTATGCACACACACAAGGGTATGCATAATATAGCTTCAGAGAAAGTTTATGACAACTGGAGACCACAAAACCTGACTAACAAGGATTGAATGTACTTCACCCAAACACAAGCAGTCTTTGCCTGCCTGTAAGTCTAATTTTGAGAAGTCACATTTTCAGAAATGCACCTTTGGAGGTAAATAAAATTATATTTGCAATAACATGCCACTTCTCCATTAAAAGAATACTTTCTCTCAAATGCTATCACTCATCATACAATTATTATGTCTGGGATAAAGTTTATCTCTGTGCAGAACACGATACATAACCTTCCAGTTGCTTGCAGCTTATCTCAAGGCTTTGTAACAAACTGTTCTGGGATTGAGTCAAAGCCAAACATCACCGCTTAGGACAACTTTTTTATGGAAATATTGTTGCTTAATGTCAATGAAGAATATCTTTATGAAAATGTATTCACTCACATATCTAGCTTTGTGTACTTGATAAGATGTTGTGTCAGGCATAGTTTTGAGATGAGCCTGTCCAAACTATTTATTTGAGAAAAAGGACAAAATCTTCAAAACTGCTTTAGATCTAAAGACACCCCTCCCCCCTTCAGTCCAGTGACTCAGAGAAAGCTCAGAGATCTTTGACAAAGGAAGTTGAAATGGATTTGCAAGTGATTTAAAAGATTTGAAATCTTCTTGCTCCTTCTTCCTTTCAGATCAAGATCTTGTTCCAGTCTTCACCGGGATTTCTGTTACCTGGAAAAACCTCCTTTTCTATTGTTTCTCCATGTTTGTTCTTTGTTTTTCTGAGGGATATCTGTGCATGACACAAACTCAGTCTTCCTTCTCATGCTTTTCATCAACCCAGGAGCTTCTCCCAGTTGGTGTCATGGATATGAAAATCTGCATTCAAGGAAACAATCCCTCCTTCCAGGGGGGTCCTGTCTCATCTCAAGCTCAGTATTTCAGACAATGTGAGCTCATGGAATTCTCTCTTACCTATCACTAAGTCTTTTCTATCATATATTGTATATAACATGTAATAATCATAGGGTGAGAAAAAAGTAACATCAAAGCATGAAGAGTTGTTTCATCTGAATTTATTTCAAGTCTGTGTAAACCCATTAACCAAAATAGCTACCCAAAATAACACTTTATTTGTGGAGAATTCCACAGAAAAAAACCAACATGTGTAAAGTATATGTGAAATATCTGTTTAACTTAAAATTGATATATGTCTGCAAAAGGTTGTAGTTCGACATTTTATTTCCAAATTAGACTTTCAAGTGAATAAGAGTTAATCATATCCACAAAAAGACCCTCTCTCCTTTCTCTCTCTTCCTTTTGTCTTGTAAGAAACAATAAAGTGACCAGATTTTCCTATTAATTTTTTTTGCTGTTCCAATCATAGGACATTTAACAGGGTGGTCCACTCCTCTCAATCCTAAAGCAGTTATTCAGGGAGCAGGGAAGTAGTGCTGGACTTGGCTGCCCATATTTGATTATCAGAGCCAGCTGGAAAGGGGTCAAATGTTGCCTATAAAGGACTGAGAAACCTCAGCTGTAAAAACCAGCAGGAGGTAGTTTGGCTCCTGTGATTGTTCCTGAAGTAGTGGAAGCATGTAAGAAAGTGCAGTGAGGATCCTACAAATTGTTTAGTAAAGATTAGTTTTCCTTTTTGTATGCATGTGTGCATGTACATGTGGATTGGTTGGTTTGTGGGTGGGTTGATCTGAGTGATAAAAAAATAGCTGTTTGAGAAAATTTCTGAAAGAAGTACAAGAATGTTGTTAGTTCTTTCTTGCTTGGAGAGGTGGACTAGTAAAGATGTTTAAAACCACTGGTACTCATTCTATTTATGATTGAGAGGTTTGGTTTTGGCTTCATTTGCATAAGGAAGAAATGCATGCACCTGTAGTAGGAATTTCAGAAAGTATTAATAATGTTGTGTGCTTAAAAGTTGGATTTTTGATGTCCCTCTAGAGAATCTTAAAGAGCCCGACACTTTCTTTTTCTGTGTGAATGTATTTAATATTCTACAAAGTCCATTTAAAAAGCAGGGGAAAAAAAACCCAACCTTAACAATAAATCTTTTAATTTATTTTATGTTTTTGTGGCTTAGAGATAAATTCACATGTGAAGTTAAAAATCATGGAGTCTTTAACACAATTGCAATTGTATGCTTTAGTCTAGAGAACACTTTTGTGTCCAGATGATAAAACTCTGAAAATACAGATGTTGCCATATCTCTGGAAAGTGTTGATAGAACTTTGAAGGAAGCAGCACAATAATAGTATTTTAATATAAGTGCTTTAAAACCAGGTTGTTGGGTTTTTTTCTCTTTTTAGGGAGAAAAATAAAGAAACCAAACAACCCTTGTTCAGAGAGGACTGGATTAGAAGGATGTTCACAAAGCTAGTGTAGTGACTAATTAAAGTTCTTGGAGAACTGGAACGCTAGACCTGTTTAATGCTCTTAGGACACTCCCAGTTGTCTTCCTAAGTATATGGGAAGGATTCAATTAAGAAAAGATAAAATGCAAGAATTCATAGAGGTATTTTTATGAATTCTGTCTCCAGTTACTTTTTAAATTACCGATGTTAAACAGATCTAAGTCTGTTAGATTTGATGGGTTTGCACCAAGTTTGAGCCTCACTTTCATAGCTCATTGAAATGTCTTCCACTTTCCTCGTCGGACTTTGCTCAGGCTTGAACAAAAAGCAGAGTAAGGTCTGAAACTTGTCTCTTGCCTAAAAAGAAGAATAACATGAGGGGAAAAAAGAAAAAAAAATAGTACCCCTGGAGAGCAAATCAGCAGCTATTGTATAGTTGTTAAAATATATATATATATACACATAAGAAAGACTTTGTTCCCTTTAGTAGATAACATAATTTATTTCATTTGAAATCACTGACAGTCTAGGTTACAGAAGATCAACTCTTGTATTTTTGAGATACAAAATTTTTTTTAATTACTTTAATCGTGCATGTTGGCTTCTGTTTGACAGCTGATGTGAGCAAGTTCACAACACTCGTTTCTTCCACTGGATGAGGTTTTTTTTCTGCCAGCTCTTTAAAACTAGACACTAGACTGTCTTTTAACAAACTTCTTGAAATACATTTACACAGGAAAAGTATCCTGTAATCTCATTTGCTTCTTCCTTATTAAAAAGAAAAAAACAGGCATAATTCCTTCTGTGTCATTCACATTGAGAAATCCAGAGCACTTCAGCAGAACTGCAAATCACGATCCAAATACAGAAACTTTCTCTCTCTTAAAAGTGTACTCACATGTAACAAGCAAGACCTTGCATAATTTTACGTGAGAATTTCACTAACTTATTTGCCAATGAAATTTAGGCATTGTGCAAGCATGGATTAAACCACAAGATGCATCCTACAAATCTGTAAGGTCCCATAGCACAACTGCCATCAGAAATATAACAGAATTAATCAACACACAGAAATCTTTAATTTTAAATGTTTGATGAATTGAACCAACTATAGATCAAACCAGGGCTATTTCCATTTGGACTTGGTCTTTCATGGATATATTCCATACAGAGAGGATTGATAAGTACTTTTCTCTGATCATCCATAGCCCAGTCACTCTTTCGCATCTCTTGATCCTGGATGTTCTCTAGGTCCCAGAACAGGAAAATGCAGCCCACGGGTATTCATGTTCATCTGATAGACACCAGGGAGGGTAAGTTTACCATATTGCCAGCAGAAGATATGTGTCAGTGCCCAGAAGATCCATTTATGTGAGCAAATTTCTTGTTAATGAATCATAGAAAGTATTAAATACTTTTTATTTAGCTTCTTTACTTGCACCTTTACAAGAGAGTTTAAGGAAAAAAAAAGGAACAGACTGAATAGGCTTTATACAGCCTAAGGTTAGTGTAGGAAGGTCAATTACCTGTTCTTCCAGTGAAGGCAGTAAGGCTCTTTTACAGCTCAAGTTTAAAGTTAGATGGTTTGAGCTACTCCAAGATAAGCTTTCTGATCAATTTTGAGTCATAGAATACTAGGTTGGGAGGGACCTCAAGGATCATCTGGTCCAGCCTTTCTAGCTAAAGCATGACCTAGAGTAGGTACCTCACCACTAGGGAGTCCACCACTTCCCTGGGGAGTTTCCGATGCTGATTGTTTTCATGAAAATTTTCCTCCTGTGTCAGTCAGAATCTCTCCAGAAGTAACTTGTACCTGTTATCCTTTATCTTTTCCATCTAGAGCCTTGTAAAAAGGGAATTTCCATCTTCTTTGTAGCTTCCTTTTAGTTATTGGAATGTGGTTTTAAGTCCTTCCCTGGACTTAGCATTTGTGAATGTGCACATATGTATCTGAGTGGACCTGCAAGTCCAGAAAGTGCACCTAGGCACAGGCAACCTGACATATGTATTACAGCATTCTGCTTACATAAGATCAGGTTCCCTGGCATGTGCTGATGCTTGCTGCTTTTTGTTTGTCATAGGGCTATTTATGCAATGCTCCACACTTGTGTCGTGTGTTATTCATACAGCACTGCAAAACTGTCCCTTCTCCAAACAAATATTCCCCCTTTCCCTTTCCTAAGCAAGATTAACTGAGTGGGCCAAAGCATAACCATGCTATTAAGTTTCAAAAAGTGAAACTAATTTTGTTCCTAATGTCTAGGCTTGCCTTTATAAGGAGATGTAACTTTATTCCAATAAAAACTGATGCATTTAGAGGCTTGAGGGGGGGAAGGGGTCTGTTAATGAGACAACCCTAACAAATGGCAGTTGCAAACGGAGATGACTTCACTTCATTACAGCAAAAGACTGATATTTTACATAAGAGCAATATGACTGTGTTTCATCACAATCTCCCTGCCATGCACTGTTCCAAATCTTATTAAATTTAGAATGTTCCCTGTTATATAGTCAAGGCTTTGGATACTTTAAAGTAATGCTATGGTAAATGATCATGTTCTTATTTACTTTTCAAAACATGTAGGTAAACTTTCATGGATAGTTTTTTTTCCTGTAAATTAGTTGTATTTTGAAATACTAAATTATTTTCCTTTAGGACTATCAAAAGAGACACCAATCAAACTGGATAATTTTGCTTTAACCATTAAATATTTGTGGCTGTGTAAGGTAAGCTCTTTTTCTTTTTCTCTTTTTCCTTTTCTTTTATCTCTTCTCTTGTAATATATTTAAATAACTTAGAGCTAATGGTGCTTTCCTGTTTGTTTCCCAGTAATGAAGAATTCTATGCAAAATTACTATGTTTCTTAAAGATCTTAGCCAGTACCCTGCAATTTATGTAAAGGATTATTATGCGCTTTTTGGCTAATTTTCTGCTAAAACATCAGCTAGAAGTTCATAGGGACAGAGTTTATTTGATGACACGTTTATAAAAGGCATAGGTGCAGTCCATGATGTGCCCTAGAGTTCTGGTTCTTGGTATGTGTCCTGACAATTTCATGGGTTCTTACTGAGGTAGGGCCCAACTCATTAGCACACTGTGTGTTTTGTTTTTATTTGGGAAGTTTCAGTGGATGGACATGCCAGGGTCCCTCCCTCCTGGGGAGCTGGGAATCCAGACTGTGGTATTTCTGCCTCAGGGTCACATGTGTCCAAAGTGTGAATGTGTGATAGGACGACAGGTACACTACAACTCTGAGCTGTAAATGCTGTTTTCACTGCTGGTAGCCTTTTTGTTCTGGAAGAAGCAACGCTTACAGGAGTTCACTCTTGCAAGTTAAGCTCTTGGCTGGATATTTGCATGTTTGAAATAGTTTCAGGTGTAAGAGCTGAGATACTGCATCTATGATAGATTTGAGAAGCACAGATTTAGATGGTGAAAACTTTAGCTGGTAAAGAAAAACATAATGCCTTTTAATACCTTCACAAAACCTGTATATATCTGAGATTCATTACTCTATTGTTCGTCTATTTTTTAATGTTCCATTTCCTATAGGAATTGTGACTGGCTATGGGGTAGTTTTATTTGTGTGAACCCTGAAATATTTATGCTCATTATTTATCCAGGTTCTTCTTACAGATGTAGATTTTGAGTACAAATTTTATTTTTAATAGATGCAATTAAGATATGGGAACAGCTGCTCAAGAAAGCAGGAACCTCCTTAAAATTTATCATACCTCTCAAACTTTACTCACCTGTGTTTTTTCTACATTACATCATGCTCTATTTTTCTTCTCTGTTATTGCTTACGTTCTTATCCAGCCAGGAATAAAAACTTACGTTAAAGGCATAGGGTGGAGAGAAGTAGGTACAGAGAAGGGCAGAAGAATATATATTCTGAATTATTTTCTGGAACAGCCTCTTTTACCTAGTTACAGTGCGTTCATTGTACATATGAAACTTAATGCTAAATGATATGCATACCTTTTTGGAGCTGCATCCTTCCAGTATATGTTTTATAGAAAATACTAAAGTACTTCACCTCTTTTCTTGGAGAATTTTGTTCCTCACCCTATGTACCAGCTGCTGAATATGCAGGAAGGTGCACCAGTGTCTTCTGATATTCCTGTGTTTTCTCCCTGAGGTTACATTCACAGTGTGGGGAAAAAGGAGGCGAGACTTCTCCCTTCCTTACATGGTCAGGAAAGAGTTATGATAATTTAGCCGTAAGTGTTTAAGCCATGGTCTGCTGCTGCTGAATCTAACTGAGGTTGGCATAATTTGAAGGAGTTTGCTGAAGTGTGAAAGACACTGACATGGCTATGATTAAAAAGTATTGAAAAATTATGCACCACACTTCAAAAGGCCCTTATTCAGGTGGATGAGGTCAAGGCAGGTTAACATGCAAGGAACACTAGCAACTGACGCTTGTGTACGTCAGGAAAAGACGTCAGAGTTGTTTAATTGGGTGTATACCCTCCTTCACTTTATTGGCCAGACTACAATCTGTACAACAAATTTTTCAGACCTAAAGGTTGATCTTTCTATTCATGTTTTTAGAATGGATTATGCATTGGCAGGAACCCCCTTCTGTACATACTTCTCTGCATCATGTGGCCTTGATGTAAGTTTTATTCCTGGCTAGCTAAGAACCTGAGCAATAACAGAGAAGAAAAACAGAGCATGGGGTACATGACGTAACGTAGCAAAAAACACAGGTGAGTAAAGTTTGAGAGGCATGATAAGTTTTAGGGAGCTTCCTGCTTTCTTGAGCAACTGTTCCCATATCTTGATTGTACCTATTAAAAATGTAATCTACAAGTTTTATTTTGGGTTCATTTAAAAGTAAAAGCTGTATGTTAGCACGTGACAAGTTTCCAAGTTAACTACACACTTTAGGATAGGATGTCATTTCCAACACTCTGAAACTATGACTGACCCCAATATATAAATATTTTTTGATAATAATATTTTGGTCCCATTTTCATGGCTGTGTCCCAGACTACAGATGAAAGCTAAGTATCTGTTTTCTTTTTCTGGCAAACAATGATGTCCTGATTTTTCCAATCTAAATTGCCCTCTAGGGCACTAATAAAACAAGTCATGGCTCACAAAGTAAATTTCCTGTGTACTAATTGAAAACGGTTTCAAATTTATTGGGCTTTCAATCATCTTCCCAAGATCTAATGCTTGTGTTCACAGTAGTCAATATGACTGTTAATATATTTACCTAAAAGGTGAAAGAAGCATTAAAAGTAGTTCCCAGGTATTTAAAAATGGGGGGACAAGAGTAGGGGGGAGACGATAAAAATAACAAAAAACAGAAAACCACACATTGCATATAGTTGAATGTGGTTGAAAACAACATCTGAAACTGAACATTCATTCTCATGAAATATTTGGTTTTATTGTACTGCCAAAACCTTTCCTATATGTGTTCCCAGACACTGGCTGTAATGCACAATCTACTAGAATCTGCTGGTAGACCTTCTTCTAAAATGCTAGAAAAGGCAGGATAGAGAAAACATGGTTTCTTCTTTTTGCTAGGTTTTTCTTTGTCCTGCGTAAACTGCAGCAGACAGAGAGAGAAGGGCTGTTTAAACGCTCCAACTTTCTCCCCCTTCAAACCACACCACAAAGAAGTGTAAAGTCTATTCAAACCATCCCCCAGCAACCCACAGAGAGTTTGCCTTCTGCTGTGTGCTTCCTCTCTCCAAAACATTGTACTGGGAGGGAGGGCACTTGTCAGATTTTCTGGCACCACATTTCATAGCAGAGTTCCTCTAGCAAGAGAAGCACAACCTCTTGTGCAGACTGAACTAATAATATGACAAAATCATTTGGCCTCCATGTGGATGAGGCCTGGCTGGAAAACTAGAACTCTGGTTTCTGAAAGATTTCAGGGCCTCCAGATTTGTTTTAATATTCTTCATCATGCTAAATCAAAATGTGTAAAGAAAAAACAAGGCAGAGAAAAAGGAAAAAAACCCTAAACCCTGACATCCTTATTTCCCTTATAGTAAGGATACATGAATGCTCTAAAATAGCTCAATACTTATATGAAGATCACCTATGGCTAAAAAGCAAAGCAAAACTCTTTTTCTCTCATGTCTCCAATAAAACCTAGCATAACATCAGTCTCTTTTCTTTGTTTTCATTAAAGCTGTTTAGGTTTGTGCAAATACTTAAATATTGGGCCAGAGTCTGGTTGGCTTGATGGGGATAAAAGGATGAAATATCTATGGAGGATAGTTCTATATCTCAGGGGATGTGGGAAACTGCATTTCAAATCTCATCCTTTTTCTGGTTCATGGTGATCCCTCAGGGAAGAGATGAGACAAAACCCTGTTTGTGAAGTGTCTCCAGGGATGTCACTCTCTGGTGCTCTATGTTTTTTGGAGTGATACAGTCTTTCTGATTGCTGTTCCATATTTATACAACTTAACTCCACTGAACCATGGCACACATTAATTCTCTGTCCTCACGTTTTGTCTAAGTAAAAGTACTGTCAAGGCAAATATATTCCTTTGGAATATTCTGTGATAGATCTATTTGAGAAAAGTTTCAAATAAAGATATTTGTGAAAATTATTTGTTTTCATTAGGAAAAAAAAATTGTTCTGACAAATCATAATTTTTTTGATAGAAAAGGGACTTTGCTGGAGAAGTCACAGACAGCTGTAATGCAGAAGGCCTTTGCTCCATGTATGTGCCCTAAAGCTGCAGTTAACAGCGGCAGTCTTCATGAGATGGATTACAGGAGTGGTTGTTTGTATGTGCTGCTGTACCTACTGTACCTTTCACCCACCCTGTCTTTCCCATGACAACACAAGAAGCAACACTTGATGTCTTCAATCCCTATTTTCATTTAGTTCCAATTCTAAGCAAAGTGGTTTGGGCTTCTTTGCTTACAGAGCTATGTTCTCAACCAGTGTGCCTAAAGGGACTACATTAATATCTGCTAGCTATTTTATCCCTCCACAGTTGCTCTGTCAGGACTCATGTTCATGGCAAAGACAGCAGACCAGATGAGCAACAGTTGCAATGCTATAAAGTAATTCCCAGATGTAGAAGAGACTAGTTGTAATGGCTGTATTGTACATGTGGAAATTAAGTCTAAACATACTGCAGTCCCCCTACACTTGTGAGCCAATTAAAATGTCAGTCATGACAGCAGCATAGTAGATACTGTGTTTCTCCTTCTGTTCACTTGTATGCATAACTTTTGGGTATGTCCATGATAGTTTATGAAGAGAAAATAAAAGAAAGATAATAGATATTTTGCCTTCATAAGCTTTCTGCTATGCTTAGTACAATACAACACTTGATTTCAAGAACTTTAAGAGATACCAGTTGAACTCCAGTAATTCTAATTTCCTTTGAACTGTTCTAAGCAGGAGTTGCACTTTTTTGGTTTAACTAGTATTGTCTTATAAAGCTACAGTAGTTAATTTATCATTTTATGAATTTTAGAGTGTATAAACCCACGTTTTATGAGGATATATATTTTTTCTTGGCATGATTGAACTCCAGAAAGATGGAGTCAGAATCATGATGTGATTATGAAATCCATCAATAGTCAGATAATGTCTAATGGAAAAATCTTGACACCCATTCTATAGATCCTCCCAGATATGAGTCTACTTTTAATGTCACATCAAAATAATTCTTTTGTTTTAGTGGACAGTTTATACAGAAATAGGTTTGATTTTCAGTTTTATTTCAGATCAGTATGGGAGAGTAAAATTGCTTCAAAGTGAGCATAAATTATGTCCACTTTATATCATTCACAGCGATTGAAGGGTGTAGAGGTATTTGTAGGTTTTTGGTTTTTTTTATTTTAAGTATCCAGATGAATAAAACTGAGTCCTCTAGTACAGGTTATTACATCTGCCAGAGAAAGCAGCATTTTCAGTTCTCCTTTATAAATGTTCAGTTTTTTAATGGGCACTGAGGTTATGAGATGAAAGGGTCACAGAATTGTCTTGCATGCTACTATGCCTTAATGAGCAGAGTTGGTGTATTCAGTGAAGGCCATTATCTTTCAGTGAAGTGAAGCTTTATAAGCAAGT
>JBCJKH010038901.1:0-13411 GCA_039877255.1 Loriculus beryllinus
CTCCAGTGGAAGGGGTCCCTGCCCGTGGCAGGGGTTGGAACTGGATGAGCTTTAAGGTCCCTTCCAACCCAAACCAGCCTGGGATTCTGTGATTCTAGCCTGCTGGAGAGTCTTAAGAAAGTCCTACAGAGAATCAATGCCTTTATTTCTTTGCAATATGACTCTACCCCTGCCTTTTCATCCTGTGAAGAGCTTTTAGGCCTATTATTAGAAATTCTATATGAGAGATTTCATCATGATGTTTCTTGTTGGGTCTGTCTCCGCAATCCCCCTGCCCAGTTTTATTTTCTAATACCCATCAGGAATGCAGCAAGTCTGTTCTGGCAGATTATTTAGTTTTATCTTTAGGTTGGCTTAGATTTGGAGGAATTACAGTCAAAGTGGGCACTGGATTTTAACAATTGTTCTGTAATGACTGCAGTCGTTTCCTATCACTGCTAATTCTAAACTCCATTAAATTTTTCCCTATCTCTGCAGCTTTGATTTAGTAAACTTGACTCTGAAAGGCACCAAGACTGCTTGATGAAACAGAAAACAGTCTATTTCCAGTAAATCTAGCTAGAGTAGTTGGATCTCTGTCTAGTTGGTCATTTACATGAGTTTCTATGAAATTCTGGCATCTAGATTACTGTGGGATCAAACTGGACCTTGTTTTTGTGCATGTACCTTTGCACAACTTTAGTTCTGCCCAAATGTGCAGGACTGAATTTGCCTGTCACTGAAGGGCTAAGTCATGAAATTCCTAGACTTTCACCTCCAAAATACCCTGCATGCAGATGCCTGCAGCATTTTAGTGTGTGAGCTGAGTGCTTTGCTTTAGCAAAGGGAATCCAACTGAAAAATATGAAAACAGCTCTGCAACACTACACTTGGTGATTCATGCTTTTGAATTTAACTTTCAACACATCCTATGAGTAAACTTGCAGTGGAAGACTCTCATATTGCACACTTAATTCATCAAGACAGGAAAAAGACTCTTGCAATTACTTGTACTAGGGGGACAAAAGGCAAAATGTGATGGTT
This sequence comes from Loriculus beryllinus, assembly GCA_039877255.1. Lineage (NCBI taxonomy): Eukaryota > Metazoa > Chordata > Aves > Psittaciformes > Psittacidae > Loriculus > Loriculus beryllinus. The sequence goes on from JBCJKH010038901.1 coordinate 1,024, forward strand.
AAGTGTAAAATTGTAGGATTTTCTTCTGTCTAGAATACTAGATTGGCTTTTATACAGGAAGATTGTTTTGCTGTTACCTTTTCTCCTGTCTTCAGGAAGTTCTGATGAATGGCTTATGTATTGGCAAATATGGAGTTAGTAGCCTGTAAAAATATCTGATGATTGTAAAAGCAGTGGGAGAAGATCTTTTACGAGAGTATTTATGCTTTTGAGGAAGGGACAGAAGATTGTATAATGAGGAGTTCAACGTGAGGCCTAAAAGGAGATGAAATGGGAATGATTTGTACGTAATAGAACACTCAGTTCCAAGATAAAATGGTTTTTATGCGAAGTTCTGAACCTGCCAGTGATTCAAAGACAGAGGCTGATGATACTTGTGAATCTTTTCTTCCTGTAGGTAGCTGAAGACCTGATGAAGATAATAATAAACTCTTTTGCTGCTGAGTATCAGAAAAATCCCAGGAGTTCCTGAATTTGCCACAGGTATGAAAAAAATGATGAGAGTTATTATGGGAAAAGTTGTGACAATTGCTTATTTTAATTATCTTGGTAAAGCTGTTGCATGAGGAATACAGGGGGAACAGGCTTGCTGGCAATGGCACGTGTCTGGGACTCTGGAGTTCTGTATTGTGTTTTGAGCTCGGTAAGAGACTCACAGGTTTACCCGGTTTACCCAATATCAAAATGAACCTGATTTTCCAAACCTCTCCATGTATATTATACATTGTAGCCTATCTCCATCCTGTAGATCAATGAAAACAATGAACAAGAAAAGTCACACTTCTGGGTGGAGAACAAAATTCTCCAGATAACTTTAAAAGACAAAACAGGAAATGTCATTTTGAAATGTTCTAACCAAAATGAAGTAATGGTTTCTTAAGCCCCAGCACAGCCACATTCTGAGGTTGTTTGCCAGCAGAGCAAACCGAGAACTGGGACCATACTGGGAAGCAGATTTAACCTCTCTGTGAATTGCTGTGCTTATTCCAGAGCAAGCCAAGCTTCTCAGGACTGCTGGTTCAAGAACTGGTACTCTGCAGTAACCAGACTTTCAGGTTCCCCATATTACTAGTACATACCAGTCCAGAGGAACCCAAAGTAGTTACAAATGGAAATCTTTGCCTATGAAATCTGACCAAAGACTCAGTTCTCATATTTTCCCTGTGGGGTTCACAGATAACAAATTTCAAAGCTCTGTCAACATCAGGAGACACAAGTTTCCTGAGGCTGCTGATCCTGCAGCAGTTAAACCAAAAGCCCCTTTCAGGTAATTTATGTGTTTGTTTTGCCTGTGGTGTTGTGAAATCCCTGCGGCCTCCTAGGAAAGTATATGAGGAAACTTGCTTCTGTTGTTGGAAGCTAGCACATTTCCAGGATGCATTTTTGTTTTGGTTTATTGCTTTTTTTCCAGTGTTTTCCTGGAAAATTGTCAGCGGTTGTAATTCTTTCTTGTGTGGTTAGGTGGCAAACACCTCGGTGCACAGGCTGGCACGCTCCGTATGCATATGGTACTGGGCTCTGTTTGCAGCTTAGTCGTAATGCCTAAAGGCCACCACAAAGCTCCAGATACTCAATAAGCCTTGTATGCTTGGCTAAGGTATGTCTTCTACCATTGTCACATCATTATATCTAGATGAAAGGGCTTTGACACTTTGCTTAGGACTTCACACAACTGCAGAAATAAGATCTGAAGGGGAACTTCTGCACCAGGAAGGTGCTTCACCTCCAAGCAGCTCCTGCATGTCATGCCATGATGATTTCAGCTGCTCCCTATGACGCTAATTGCTTGTTTAGATGTGCTTAGTCTTGGATCTGAGTCCCCTGTGCTGGACTCTGTGTAATGCAGGAAAAGATGGCTCACTAACCAGGTATGAAACAACCAGGACTGTGCAAAGACAAGGATACAGCTTTGTCTGAACAGGATGGGCTTTGGTGCCAAAGATTTTTCGGTGGTTTAAGTGTTGCCCAACTTTTCCAGGCAGTAAAGAAGCACTTTGATGCCTGCTGAAATCAATAACTTTGCCTACCTTTCAGGTGAGCTTCTCCCACAGGTGAAAGTGATAATATAGGAAAAGGTATGCTGGTGTTTGCTCATAGGCTACAGCTGCAGTTAAAGCTTGGAGGAAGGGGAAGGTTGAGAGGTTTGTTCTGTTCTTTTTCTTTCCTTAGTTTTCTTAAACCAGGTTGGGGTATAGGTGAATAAACTTAGTATCTCTTTGAATTATAGATAATCACTAAAGACTTGCAGTTAGACAGGACTCTGTGCATCTTGTGGAGAGTGTTTTTATTCCCAGGAGTCTCGGTAAGTTTTTGGTTTTGTTGATATCGGGTAGTATCTGTTGGGCTGATTGTCTAATGATAAAGTGGCCCTGGTTGTTTAGTAGCTCTGTATCTCACAGACTTGAATGGATTTTGTTTGTTTGAGATTTTTTGGTTTGGTTTGTGGTTTTGTCATGTTTATAAGAAAAATTTCATAAATGAGGAGCCAAGTCAAAGAAAAGTGAAGCTTAAGACTGCATGGAGCTGGTAAAGGAGGCACTCAGCTGTGGTTTCACAAGTTCATCCTTATCAGCAGCTTGGTAGCGATCACTAGAGAATGAATAGCTAGATGAACCATGAGTTAAGAAGGAGAAGAGGGATGCAGAATAACATGTAAAGCTGGTCACTTCAAACTGTGAATGACTTTTGGTTTGACGAACTCATGCTAATGCTATTCGAGCTCAAGCTGCCCTTGATAAGAACAAAAAACTTCTCTTCCAGGTTGCAGTGTAGCATTTTTTTGTCTGCCCTAAACTCACTTAATTTTAACTTAATTACTTTGTATTTTTAATGTTTCTCTGAGACTTACATGTTGCTGGCTCAGCACTAATAGTGAGAAGTTGAAAGAAGTTAATTGTGCTGTGTAGCTCAATGCCTTATGGTTTATTATTAAGAATAAAGACAAGCACTCCATTATTTTATCTCTAATGTGCAGTTAACTTAGTTCCTAATTCTCTAAAGAGATGATGCTCTTCCAAAGAGTTTGGTTTCTGCCTTGCTTTCAAGTTGCACACGGAACTTAAAAGCTGAAATGCTCAGTGCTGAGAAAATGTAAATAAATGTAGAAGTCACTCTTCATTAGCTTCTCCTAAACATGCAGGGAGAGAAGTTTTCCTTTTACTGGAGTGCCTAGTTGAAATTAATGCTTAGCAGGCTGCTTTCCTGCTCCTCTTGTGCATGTAATGGCCACTGACTGATGGTGCAGTGCAAACAGATACCCATGGACTTAATGTTGGCTTAGTTCTCTGCTTTAAATGTCAGTGAATGCCTAAAATACCCGTTCCTCCAGGGCTCCAGTTCTTTCCTTAGTCTGGCTGCCGTCTCCTCCCCATTTTCAGAGTTCTTCACTAGGTCTGAGTAGTCACAGAGGGCATGTGAGATGTAGTACAAGTTAGTAAGCCCCTGCAAGCAATCTTTATGATGATGGTTTTCTTACTTTTCAGTGTATAATTCTCTGAAGGTACAGTGCAGTGTCTTTAGCAATCAGTTTAATAAGCTTCCTCTGTGGAATTTTGGCGTTACTGTGTTTTTACTTGTGGAAAAACATGCACTTTCATCCCTGTTCACTCTCTCTCTGTGATACAAGCTCCCAAACTGCTAAGGCAACATCTGTTCTCAGGTGAAGGTTTCAAACTGCACATAGTCCCCTAATCTCAGTGGTTTAGAATGCTGTTTTTATTGCCCCTCTCATTTGGGTATGTTTAATTTTAGCCTCTCTCAATCTTCCTGTTTCCCTAGCACCCGTCACATTCACCTTACCCCACGCAGCTAAGGGGATTAACACCACACTTAGTGTATTTATTGTATATTATTGATTTGGTCATACCAATCTTTCCCTTTTAACTGTAGTCTTGTATTTTCTGTGGCTTCAAACCAGCCTTACTAAATGCCCTCCCTGCTTTTTGACTTCATATAAAACCACAACAGTGATGAAAAGCCCTGAAGCTGATCATGCTCTGTGCGCACAGTGCCTTTGCTGACTTCAGAAGCACTGAAGTCTAAGGGAAAGGTGTTGGATAATGCTCCCACATCTCTTAACAGCTGCTTGATGCTGATATAAATGACCTCTCAAAATCCAAGGCTTGTGTTTCTGGAAGTGGTTAGTCACTTGGGTGCTTAGTTTGGTACCTTTTGGGGAGGTTAAATACATCAAATATTTGCTTGCCTGTGCTTACTCTTCAGTTTTCAAACTTCTGGCAAGAGCTCTACATCCAGATTCCCTGGTGACCTGTGGCAATCTCTGCGTAAGTGCCTGAAGCATATAAATCTTAAGCTTCCTTAGAGTCAAGAAACATTTGCAATGCAGCAGAGTCAGATTCACTGAAATTAGCAGCAGCTTTCCATGAATTGTGGCAAAATAGTGTTGATCCTCTCTGTAAAGAAAGTCTTTTGTTTTTTAACGGTCAAATGTGCAAGTTGAGGTATATATGGACTTTGCAGTTTTAAGCTTCATGGGTATCTTTTTTTTTGCTTCCTGGAAAAGCACATTCAGTATGTGGATTGCATTCTGTAAAAGCCAGAAATTATGCCTGGGCTGTACAGTGGTTTTCACAGCTTGTCCTCAAGTGAGCTGAGGCTCCTTCCTACCTAACCTGTCTTTGCTTCAATTTGTGTGGCTGTGAACATGGATGAGGCTCCATACATCCTACCCCAGCAGAAGCCTTGTGCACTGTGGAGGGGAGAGGGTGTTCAAAGCTGATTGTTTGTAAAGAGGTATTTGTTCTTGGGATCCTGGCAGTTCTCCTGTGTCCTCCAAAATGGTACTGTAATAATGACTTACTTTGACACAGGCGAAATGGGAAACAAAATGCTCTGCCTGTCCCTTTTTGCTGTTGAGCCAGCTGTTTGGAAATAGGGCTTGCCCTAATTGAAACTGCCTGTACAATCCAGAGCAGTTGCTGCTCTGCACACACACGCAGAGTACAGCCTCAGATGTAGGCAGCTTCATTTTCTGTCTTGCTCTGCCGTTGCCTCAGAGTTTTAAAGAACATTTTCATTATACTATGGCAGTTGCAAGACACTTCCTCTATTTGATAGCTCTATGCCAGCACACTACTCTCATCACACAGATGAGTTTCTCTTTCATGTTCAATATCAACATCTCATTTTGCTGAGATGCAGAGCTGTAGGGTAAGCAAGGAGAGGACAGCCGCAGAAAGTAATAGGCTGTAAACATGAGGGGGGTGTGGATGCTGTCACAGGGATACCAAAAGAAGATGTGATTGTGAGGGGACTTTTTGGTGCTACTTGGCATTACATTGACTTAAATTTTAGTTCAATCCTTAAATACCCCTGAAGCTAAAACCACAACTCAGGACATGAAGTATCTTGTGGTGTTTTGTTGTCTTTTGCTTGTGCTGGTGGGGACTCATGACCTCCCTGATGACTCTGTCTGTGGGGTCTGTGTTTTCCTTGTTCAGAGTCTGGGCAGTGTCCTACCTCCTGTACGAGAAGAAATGGAAGCTACATAATCTCTATGGAGACAGTTGTGCATTGGGGATTTTAATCCTAGTGTTCTAAAGTTTGTTATTCACATCACTAGACAGAGAAGAAGTCTCTGCTAAATGGCATTGCTATGTAGTGAATAGCTTTGTCCTAAAAAACTGAGATATGAATTAGGTTTTGCTTCTCACAGTAGCTTCTCTAGAATTCAAATCATGCTTGGCAAGTACCTGAGGGGCATGGATATCCTCTGGTATCATTTAGCACTGGCCATGACAGTTGAGTATTCCTTCATCTTGGAGCAGCAGAAAAGCAGAGAGGCTTTTGCAGTGTTGAATCATGGGATTGGTGTCAAGAGCCACATTATGGTAAAAATGGGGAAGTTTGTATAAATGGAAGTGTCTAGTTGTACAAAACTAACAGCTAGCACATGGCTAGTACCAACTAGGCAAACAGGAGTACATCATGGTTTGGATACAGAGCTGTTGCCTTCTTGAAGGTATGCAGCAATATAATCAGCTACAGGAGCATAACCAATTCCTGAGGGCCTAGTCCTGCAATGCACTCTGCAAATGGACTTGATTGAGTTGTAATGATGCTAATTATGGACAAAGGTGCCACTCAGTGCAGGGTGAGGTTAAAACTGCTGAGTGCAACATATGTTAGAGCATTAACGTTTTCATATTGTCAGAAGGCTATTTGAACACCTTATTTATGGTTTTATCTTTACACAAGTCTTGAAATGCACCTTCCTGCAGACAGGCATGAGATGTCTGAACCCAACCTGTAGTAGTAGGAAGAATTGAAATGTGTCTGGCGGACCTTTTAAGTTGATCATGTTGTGATCTGGCACAAGTGCTCCTGTTGAGAAATCGCATATTAGTCTTTAAATATGACCTGAGAAGGAGTTTCCAGGAGGAAAGCTTCTATGTGGGCTTTCTGTCTTCAGAATCCATGAAGCCAATTGAATACTGGAAGTGGTGGCACACTGTGCTCCTGCTAGAAGTGATTTTATTACTAAAAAGTAATATGTTCTTACATCCTTAAATATTAATAGCCAAATTTCTGAGTATGAGAGGTGATTCTGAACCATCATGTTGTTTTTTCCTGTCAGTGTTTGCACACTGACAGTTTAGAAGAACAGCAAATATCTTCAACCATTTATTTAAAAATAAAATTGGCTATAGACTGAGTAATGCTGTTGAGAATTTGGATCCAGTTACAAGACGTAGCAAAAGAGACTGAGAAGAACAATTCACTGAATGGGATCTTGGAGGGAAGATGTGGTGCTGCAGCGATAACTTGTACCATACAATACAATTTTCATCCGAAGGTGCTTCCTCTGGAGGTGCGATACATGTTTTAGTAAAATACGTGACTTTATTTCATCATGTTTTGGATGGAAAGTAGGCAAAGTTTGAAGTCTCTATATTAAGAGTGAGTTGAAGTCATTTAAACTGCATCCCATGCGTCAAATTCTCTTCTCCACACTGTAGGCACAGTACTTGTCCAATCCTATTTAACTTGCCCTCAAGGCTCTCGTATAAATTCCTGCAGAAGTATAATACTATAATTACTGTCTATTTTTCAATAGGTAAAAATGACCTATCAATACATGATAAACAGAGATAACGAAATATTTTATTCGTGTTTTATGAAAGCTTCAATTATTTCTATTTGGATATCAATTAGAGTTTGCTTTTAAACAGAATTTGGAGTAGTAGTATTCAATTCACTTACTCTAAATTAGATGGCAGTATGTTTCACTTATAAATTGGGTGTGATTACTTACAATCAGTTTAAATCAATAAGTTTGTGATGGATTTTTACCCTGTGCTGTGGTTTCTCAGTAATAAATCCCTTGTTTAGTCCAGAAGGCATCGCTGCTTTTGGCAGCTTTCCATGCAATTCAGTAATGAGTATTGGATAGGCACAGTTTCAGCAAATCAGCAAATCAGTATTTAAGGGGGGGAAAAGGTCCCTGTAGAAGATAAATGCATTAAAAAAAATCAATTTAACTCAACTAGTCCCAATTCAAATTGGTAGAATACTCAGCTTTGAGAATCTTGGAGTCTGTTCCTTGTAGCAGAACTTGTATGTATCCTGTCCTCATAAAGGCAGGGAACCAGAATGTGTTTTGTAGCTCAAGAGTTGGAAGCTTTGTTACAGCATTCATGGAGAATAGGTGCAAATTATTATCATCATGTTTGATTGAACTGAGTCGCAAGCTGGCTTGACTTGGTCATCACGTTATATCACCCATCTGCAAAACCACTGTTTGAACCACAGAAGAGAAGACTCCAATGGACTAGAGGAGTTGCTGCTCTGGATAAGTTGCGTAGTGGTCACAATGCATAATAGAAGCTATCCAAAGATATCCTACCTGCCAAGCTGTGTGGAATTGGGTTTTAACACAGGAGTTGTGAGGGAGCCCCAAGAGATGGTGGCACCAGGCACTGCTGTCAGTTGCCTTGAAGTCTGGTGTGCTGATAAAATGGGAAGGAAGTCTGAGATCCTTGAAAATGAAGGAAAATGCAGGCTCTAGCGATGATGGAGCACAGTGAAAGCCAGCCTGGCTATGGCTCAGCACTGGTGTAAGTGGCAGCCTCCAGCCCCACTTACTGCTGAAGTTACTGGCAGAAAATCTGTTGGTCTAAAGCATCTACTCTGCTTGATCATACGGTTCTGGTTATAGTAATTAATTGAACCAGAGTGGACAAATCGATTTTCATCTTCTTAAATGGAAAGCACCTTCTGGGCCATGAAACTGTTACCCATCTCTCATGTGAGCTCTATTCTCCAACTCATTGATGCTATTGTGTGAGTATACACATGCGCAGTCTTTCTCCCATTTCGTGCTTGAGCTCCTGGTTATAAAAGGCACACACTAGCACAATGTTGCTTCCCAAGACTGAGTGGACTTTAGGAAGGAATTCTTAAAACAAAAAAAGCATGGAAATGAATTAGTGAAATGCTGAGCTTCAAAGACAGCCAAAAAAGTCAGGGCGTGCCAAGTGTTGCAAGTTCTGGCAGTGAGAAGGGAGCAGGGTAGTGAAGTAGCTATAGGAAGAGAGCACTACAGTGTGAAACAAGCATTTGTTGTGCAAGCATGGTGGGTTAGGGATGACTTGCATGGAATCACTGAACTTTCATGCAAGCACCAGGGTTAAAAATACGTACTGTCACTTGCTGGATGCTCTGTACAAGTTGGTCTGTACAACTTCGGTTGTTTAGGAAGCAGGTGGCAATTATAGAGCTCCTGCAGCCAGAAAAGTGGTGAAGGGACATTTAACAGCATAGGTTGCCTTTTGTTTTTAAAGGACCTACTGATCTGCCGGTTGTCTTGGCAAGAATAGCACCTCTTTGTGGCTATTTCTCTTCAGCAGAATGGAGTGTGCTGGGCTGGGTGTTCTGGTCCTTTGTCTGCTTTCCCTGCAATGGTGCAGAAGTGCTCAGTGTTTACTAATGGACTAACCTGTGATCCCCATGGATGTGCTGTGTGTGTGCTTGCTGGGCTTGTCCCCAGCCCTGTCTGCTGCTGCTGCTTTGTCAGAAATACAGCATGAGTTGTGAACTTGAAGGATTATTTTCTATCTGGGCTACTTGAGTGCTATAATTTGTAAAGTGTTTGCCACTGGATCGTGACCTTGCCTCAAGGCTGACACTGAAAGAACTATTCAAGGGTGTGCATACAGGCGTATGATTTTATGCTTTTAATCTATTTGATTTAGAAGATCATAGATCACAGAATGGTTTGGGTTGGAAGGGACCTTCAAGATTGTCTAGTTCTTGCCTCCCCCAAGCATGGCCCAGCTGTTTCCATCCAGTGGTGTGTCTGATTTGCAGCATGTGTGTCAGGTTCAGTCACTTCCACTTGAATGGAAACGAGTTTTGGGAAATACTTGCCTGTGAGCACATCTGAAAGTATAATTATAGCACATAGGGAGACCTTGTGCTAGAACTGAACCATTGCTGATAGGCAATGAAAAATGACTGTCCTTTGAAGACTCTGCCCATCCTGTTCTCTTTGTCATGGTACCTGTTTTAAGATCAGTTTTTGGTATTCTCACTAGTTGGCATTTCTCATCCTTGGAGCCTTTCTAGTCTGATCCCTTCAGTGCAATAACCACTTGGACTTTTTGACCTGTGCTTTAAGCTACTCTTGAGGTGTTCCCAGGAGGTAGTTTAGGGAAGAAATATGTTCGTTACAGTCACTGATGCTCCATTTTATTCTGCATACGGAATACTGTAGTAATTGCAGAATAATAAGAGCTACAGATAAGGTGCCCTGTAATCTTAAACTAAGCTTTTGGCATCTGAAGTACACAAGGCTGTTGCAATGGTGCTTAAGGGTTTGCAGTTACCTTCAGCGTATTTACCACATCCAAAGTAGGGCAGATGAATAGTTGTCACAAGAAGCCATTTTCATCTGACATACAGCCATGTACCTGCTCTGCTTTTGTCTGTTGCTCAAGATCATTTGTCAGTTCATCACAGTTCAACCCTTGCCTTGCTTTAAGCATATATTCACGTGATCCAATGCCTGTGGAAAGTTTTGCACAGCACTTGGCAAAATCCCTGCCTGTAGCCACCTCCACTGCTGCTGGAGGCTCTGGTTGAGCAATCCTGCTGTCCTCAGGAGGAAAGGGTGCTACAGACAGTGGCTCAGTCCTCAGAAGTAATAAGGCTGCAAAGAGGCGTTTTCTCTTTTGTTGGGGCTGGGGGGTTAGGAATGATATTCCAGGCAATTACATTCCATTCAGGAATGGGTCCTGGTGGCACAAGATGCGCTGACCAGTGGAGTGTGGGTCTCCTCTACCATCTTCCACTGCAGACTGGTGTGGCAACAGTATAAATGGTACACTTAAGCACTTGAGTCAAAGCTGGTCCTTTGCACTGTAAGGCTGCCTGAACAGACTGTTTTCCTACAGCCCTTGCATGTGACTTGCACCTGAGTCTGGTTCAGGTGTAGGTACGCTTTAACATCTTGAGATTTGCCATTTGGAGATCTGATTTCTCTGTGCCTTTTAGAGCAGTGGTTCTTTCCGTGCAGTCATCGGTATCTGCTGTGTCGCCTCCCAGATGCTTTTCATCTTTGGGTAGCTGTGCCTGCTACTTCAGGCTTGCCCCAAATACCTTAGATCTATGCCATTGTTCCAGCTGATCTGTATCCCTATGGATGATTTTGCATTTCAATGTTGTAAAATTTCAAAGGGGACTTCAACTTGCTTTAGCCTTACCTTATGCTCACGACTCATCTCTGGGAGGATTCCAACTGAAGCAGACTGAACCCTGGCAGGTAATAAGGCTGCAATCAGAGAAGACAAAAAAAATGTTCTCTCCAAAATCTCTTTTGTTTCTCTCCTTTCTCTGGGGAAAAATGTGTAAGTTGGCAGATGCTGAATCTGAGACCTAGATTTTGCTCCTGCTCTCCTCCCTGGGAGAATGGAGTGATGGGCCAAGCTCCTGTTTGCTCCCTGCTTTGCTGGAAGGGTGGCGTGTGTGGCCTTGTGACACAGGCCTGAGAATCCACCCATACCCAACGCACCTGCTCATCTGACACATGGTGTTCTTGTGATGAAGTTTGTGCCAAGGTAAACTGCCTGAAGAAAGGAATTGGAGCAAAAGGGAGTTGGATCAGTTGCTCCACTTGGTCTTGGCAGGTCTCCACTCACTGCTTTCCTTTTTTATGTTTTATAAGGGCATGTAATGATAGGACAAGGGGGTAGGTTTTAAACTGACAGAGGGGAAATTGAGACTAGATAATAGGAAGATCTTCCCCGTGAGGGTGCTGAGATGCTGGCACAAGTTGCCCAGAGGAGCTGTGGCTGCCCCATCCCTGGCAATGTTCAAGGCCAGGTTGGATGGCGCTTGGAGCAAGCTGCTCTAGTGGAAGGTGTCCCTGCCCATGGCAGGGAGTTGGAACTGGCACTTTAAGGTCCTTTCCAACTCAAATCATTCTATAATACAAAGAAAATGGACAGGGCAAGTGAGAGAGATAGTGAGCCACTCCACTCATAAATAAAATTCTCATGTACATTAGAACACAGGTGATTGCAGCTCTATGTACTTAGTGCTAAGCTACTGAAGATTCAGAGAATCAGTAGCAAGTGCATTCAGATTTCTCCCTCTGCAGTCCTAAATTTTTCCTTCTTTCTCAGGAGAACACAGAGGTAGCATCTGCTGAAAATGCTTGTGAGCAGGCAATCTGCTAAAGAAAGCAAGTTTCTTTTTTGACTCTATTTACATCTTTATGTATGTAGTATTGTGTGAGACTGTTCTCTGTGAAGAGATTGTGGTTTCTTTGGCAAGAGAGGACTTGACAAATGTGCAGTCCTCTTAAACAAAACAACTGGGTTTAGAAACAGGAGTCCTTTGACCCACAGAATAGACAGATTCCACCCGCCCTCTGCCCCCCCACCACTGCATTCTTGGGTTAAATTGCAAGTCTAATGGATGAGTTGGAGACTTGGCTTTGAGCAGTCCATATTAATTGAAAAAAGAAAGAATAAAAGGATGACATTTAAGTTTTTGTGCATTTTCCCCTCTTCCACCTTTCCTCTGACTCACTGTCAAGGTGGTGGTACTAAATTTCAGTCGTTAGTAAGGATCTGGCCAGTGACGTACCTTGTGTTGAGTGCAGAAGCTTTAGGCAGGTTAGGTCGGGTTCGTGCCCACCGAGATCGCGGCCGGCCAGCGCGGCGCGCTCCTCCGCCTGGAACAGCCGCCGGTAGCGCTCGACCTCGCGGCGCGGGCCCATGGCCTTCGTGGGATTGTCGGAAAGCTTCACGGTCGGGCGCCCGTCCGCTGATACGACCTTGCACACGATGGAGATCGGGTCGAGCAGGCCCGCCGGCGCGAGCCCGCGGAAGTCGTTGGTGAGGAGCGTCCCCCATCCGTAGCCGAG